>CAUYRH010119377.1:0-58017 GCA_963574655.1 Perodicticus potto
CTCCGCCTCCCAAGTAGCTGGGACTACAGGCGCCCGCCACAACGCCCAGCCATTTTTTGGTTGCAGCCATCATTGTTGTTTGGCGGGCCCGGGCTGGATTCGAACCCGCCAGCTCAGGTGTACGTGGCTGGCGCCTTAGCCTGTTGAGCCATAGGCGCCGAGCCAGAATCTCGGTTCTTGGTTGAACCACTGTGCAGGGATTCTGCTCTGCCTCTGCCAAAGCCCAGGGGTGCTTCTCCCTGATTCTAATGGTTATGACAAAGGGCACAGAGCTTCCTGAGTAAGAGGTCAGCTAATAAGCTGTTGACATACACTTAGACTTATTAAGAGACATCACAGAGGCACCCAACAAGTACGTGTCCCTGGGGAGAAGCCAGACCCAGACTCCACGGCCAGTGATAGGCCCGTGTCCAGAAAATGTCCACCAAGCAACAATTTAGAGCCTGAATAGTCTTTAGCATTGAATGTCTTCACTTGGCCTTCCTTGGTAATCTCTGAGCTCCACTTGAAGCTGTATGAAACACCTGTTGCCAAGCCCCCTGGGGACAGGGCGCCTATGATGCCACACCTTTCCTCTGATCGCTCTACATGAACAGTGACAGTGCACAGTGCTGCTGCCGTCAGCATGCTGGGCACTTCATGACCACAAAACGAGCATCTTCATCAAAGGAGAAACCCATGCACCCTCCCCGCCTCATCTCTCATCTCTCCAGCCATTCAGCTTTCCTTTTTATTCCCACTCTAGGATCCTGATACTGGTCTGACACCATCGTTCTCTTTATAATTATGTTCACTCGAGAAGCCACTTGGCAGTCTGGTCACTATGGACATTTTTCTTCTCTGAACTCAAAAAACAGTCCCTGAAAGCAAGAGGAAGGTTTCAGAGAATTCAGCATTTAATATTATATTGATAACACAAATGTAACATTTCTATTAGAAACCTCAACTTTTGCCAAAATGATTTAAGTTGGTTGCTCCTGAATCCTCTCACTCTCTGGAAATCCTCTAATGAGTCTTGATGGTGGGTGCCCATTGCTAAGGTCTGATAAGGGGACATTTCTCTGCATCTTACAGGAGCTAGCAGAGCCATTCTCCAGATGCTTGGCTGCTGGACAACACTCACCTCTCCCAGCTCTCAGTCAGAAGGACCTAAAGATTCTATGTTAGTACACACTGCATCTCCCTCTGAGGACCAATGGAATATAGACAGTACAGAGCAGTATGCGAATATCAATTAAGGCACCACAATCCCAACACCAGAGAGAGCCAGTATTAAGATGTATTGGGTTTCCTTCTGCACTGTTACTCTTGATACAGCTGGCAAAGGGGCATCAAAAACATGTGTACAGATGGGGAGGGCTGGTTCCGTCACCCCCACACCCAAGGGAGGCGCAGGCCCTGTGTGAGGAAGGGAGCTCTTTACTTATAAAGAAAGGTCTCAGCTTTGTCTTCTTGTTGACTCACCTGGGTCCCTGGCCTCAACAAGCCTGTCACAGAAGTGAAGACAGAACCATCTTGGACATGAACCTGGCTTTTCTCACTCTTGCCTCCATTTGCTACTGGCCACAGTTATTTAGCTTTAAATTTACTATGTTTATACCATGAAGATTATGCTTTCAATCCACAGGGAAAAAAGAAAAAAGCAAGTAGTACAACTCATAAAGGACGCGATGTGTCTAACTCAGGGGGATGCAGACTCCCTTGGGGCTTTTTGGCTCCCCCTTTACCTTCAAAAGATACAAGGTGTCTGAAAACAAATGGAGCCAGCCCAAAGTTGAAGTGGGCTGGCCTGACACTGAATACTGAGGCTTCTCAAGTGGGAAGAAAAATCCCTTATTAAGGACTTACTTCCCTGCCATGTCTGCTGGCTCCTCCCTGTAACAGTGAAGTCAGACTGTACCCTCTTCCCAAGGCTGTCCACTTCCCTCAAGTTAAACTCCAAAGGCCTTCCTCTGGCTTCAGCCCACAGGATCTGCCGTCTGCTTCCTCTCCCTACCCCCAGGCCCAGTCCCCTGGCTCCACACATGGCTACTTCCTCCCATTGGCCCTTCCTGTAAATACCCGCAGTGCCCGTGAGGCCTTCCCCGGCTCCCTTCTGCCCCAGTTTCTGCCTGTCTCAGGCTCCTTCATACCAGGGTGCTCCCCTGGGTATTGGAAGTATTGAGTTTGTTCATGTTCTCCCACTAGAACGCAAACTCTAGGAGAGCAAGGCTTTTTATCTTTTGCTCACTGCTGCATCTTCGGTACCTAGAACATTGCCTGATGTATAACAGTGTTCTAAAGAAAGCTGTGGAGTACATGGCTCCCAAGCAAGTCACCAGGCACATAAGTAGAAAGAAGAGGGGCTCGCAGACAGCCTCTTGTGTTCTATAAGCAACGCACCTGCTGGCAGTGATATGTTAGACACTGTGCCAGCATGACACAAATGATGAAAAAGGGCAAGTGAGTGTCCTGGACCAGCCAAGGACCCTGCTGTGTGCATTTCTAGGTGCCTATGGTCAATCAGAGGTGGTTTCCATAGTATTGTTTTCCTTCCAGTTTCCTGTAGCCAATAATGGAAACCGATTTTTAAAATATTATTTTATTTTTAGTTTTCTTTAGTTCCTAATGGTGCTTGACTTCCACCAAAGCTGGAATTTAGCAGACTGATATTAAGGCATTATGTGCAAATGAAAGAGATGACATCCTTTGCGGGGAGGGGGGAAAATGAGACAAAGCTGGAGGGCCATTTGAGAATCACGCAAAAGTACTATAATCTTTGAGTTTACTAGAGTAGAACCTCCATAGTTGACCAGGTCCTTAAGTTGACCTAATTTTCATAGAGCCGACATGCCCCACATGTATGAGTCAGTAGGGCAGGGCTGGTTCCTGATGCTGACCACCTCTGTATTGACCAGTTTGTCAATCCCTTGGGTGGTTGACTTACAGAGGTTCTACTGTATTTTAAAATAATAAAATATCTAATAAAATATCAAGGTAAGTCCCTTAAGGGTCTATCAACTTCATCCAAAAGAAACCAGAGGAAAACAAGATTTTAGAAAACCAGAATTAAATAAACTCATTAAATCCAAGTTGCTCTGTCCTACCTAGAGCTGCCAAGAATTCGTGACATCCCGGGAGCCGCCATAGCTGGACACTGATGGAGACCTGAATGGGAGCTGATGCAAAGTCCTGCTCCTTCTCACCAGCCTGGAGCTGAACCAGCACCTGGTGGAGCTGAGGAAGGAGGACAGACATAAGCACCGTCTGTCCCGTGTCTCCTTCCCTCCAGCCCACCTCAGGACCCGACCCCAAGTTATTCCTGTGTCGCTTATCATTGTCATCACTAACAACCCTTTCACATGTATAGGATTTGAGATTCTTTTTAAGGTGCTTTCATGCCTAGTGTCCTACTGTCCTCTCTCTGGGAAGCTCACTGGCAGTGGGACCAGAGGCTGTGTGGGGTGAGAGAGGCTATGTGTCCTTTGGGGCTGGAATGACACAGTCAAGGGTTCTGCTTCCAGCCTCACATCAGGGGTTGGGGAGTAAAAAGGGATGTGTTAGGAGACTGGTCACCTCCCTCGATTTTTACTTAGTTGTTTAAGTCATCTTTAGGATCTTGAAATAAATGGCGAAGAGGAACCCAACATTACACCTTAGTGCCTCAGCTCAAGGAAGATCCCATGTGGACCATGTGGGTGCCTGCGGTGTTTCACACTTCCTGGTCTCTAACCTCTACTCAGGGATCTGGTGCGGGTTCCCAGGGTGTTGCTCATTTAAAGTTGGTTCTGCCCCTGTCATTCTGGTGGCACTTAAAAGGTCAAATCAAGAATGCAAGAAAGGTGGAGCAGGATGGGGAGCCAGAGCAGAGGAAGGGGACCCGGGCCCCCAGCCTGGAGCTTCGCAGCCCGTGTGGCTCCATTAGAGTGTGCACACCAAGCTCAGAGTGCGCAGGGGGCCTCGGGGCATGGGCGGGTTGAAGGGCTCACCTGACAACAGTTGCTACTTAAAGTAGTACTCACCATTCCAACCATATTTTTAACAGCCTTCGGCCAGCAGATTATAAGGAAAAGAAAGAAAAAGAGAGAGAGAAAGAAGAGAGTTTAGAACTTAAGCACAGGCTGTTATGCAACGCGAGCTGATCACTGCTTCAGAAAGTGCCGCACCAGACCTGAGGCTCTGACCGGGAGGGGAGAGTAGCAAGAGGCAGCGGGGGACACAGGAGAATGAACAGCCACACCCAGGCCAGCTGTGCATGGGGCCACACAAGGGGCTCAGGGTTGGGCAGCCAGGCTCTGCCCTTCTTCACCAGCAGAGGCTCAAGCAGGAAAGGGGCACTGGGCGGTGGTTTACAGGCCACTCTGTAAACCAAAGACCCTGGTTGAGAGGGATCCGTGAAAGGACCCACCGGCTGCTCAGACTGGAGGCAGCCTCAGCACCCTTCCTGGGCCCAGACAGTGTGTCAGACAGAAAGTCCCTGTGCTCTACCAAAAGCAAGAAATTAAGTGACTGGGTTTTCAACCTAGCTCTACAAATGTAATTCTTGCTTTCTTTTTTTGGCAGAACATGGTCCTATAGCCTTGTAGGGTTCAGGGTGTTTTCAAAAGGTGATGTTCTGGAAGTGTCTTCCTGAAGCTATTCAACAAGAGGTATAACACACTTGTTACAAAATGAGCAGGAACTCAACGAAAGGGGCAGGTCACTAAGTGGTTCTAGGTTATAAATCCAGGCAGAAACAGCCCCAGGTCAGAGTAGGCTCCAGGCACCACTCACAATTGTAGAGGTTAATCCAGGATGGAGCAGCTCTATTTCCACATAGAAATAAATGTCTGCTTAAAATGAAATCTGCTGAAAAATATCTCTAAAAACAATGCCTATTACCTTCTCAAATTATTAGAGTCTAACATGAACTGTGAAACTTCTCTGTGCTCTTTAAGGCACAGAAGCACCCCTGTTCAGGCTGCCCCCGGGGCTTATTCCAGACCCTCATTGGCAAGCATAGAGTTACCAAAGAGTATGCAAAGGGCCTACATGATGCTAAGGATTAGAATCATCCAAATTCCAGAATTAGATCTACATTTTCCTAAGGGAAAGCATGTCTTTAAAACACTGCTAAGCAGTATATTGCACTACAGATGACTTTGTGTACACTGCTGAGCCTCAGTGACTATTTGGTTTCCAGCATGGTACATACTTTGATAAGACAGTGAGTACTAGACACCTGCAGCCAACCTGGTGGGCTAGCCTTGCACCTGCTGGCTTGGGGCAGGTGGCTGTAACGCTTGCCAGTCAGCTGAAAAAGTTGGGGTGGGGATGACAAGGTACAGGAGACCACTGAACGGAGAGATCAGAAAAATACCCTGACACTACAGGTGACAGGGAACCCAGGAACATCCTTCAAGGCCTTCAATGCTCTGGGCCTCAACACTCAGAAAGAACACTGTGAGAACTTGGTTCTCTGTGCCTGCCTGCCAGGGAGGGCTGTTCTCTCATTCCCAGCCCTTGCTTTTTCCTTCTAATCACAAAGGCAGTGTGACTGCAATTACTTGCAGGCTTCTATTTAAGGCCAAGCCATTCTGCCTTTCCGGCCCTCAGGCCTGGGTTCAGCTGTCCAGGCTCAACTTACCCGGCTGATGAGTTGCTCGCCTGTCTCTGAGGCAGTGATGAGTTTGCAGAGGGCTTGAAGGGCAGGATTGGGTAGACCTAAGTCAAGGAGAGGGAAGTGGAAGTTATTCAGGGGCCTCTGTACCCACAATCCTGCCACCATCCCAGGGGAAGAGCCCCAAATGCTCAGCATTGGTAGATTTTTTTTTTAAAGTTCAGCACAGCCAGACATATGGATCCACGTGTGATCTGGAATAGAATAGTGCAGTCTCTGAGGTGGCAGCACAGGTAAGTCCTGACCCTGCCACAGTCCTCTCTGTGGGGCCACGTTCCCAGGACCCTGCCTCAGGGCTTAGGTAGCTTCCTCTGAGTCGAGCACCCACATTCCCTCTGGATTGGCCACATGGCTTTGTCAGAGCCACAGCTGCTGGTGACAGTTTCGCCTGCAGCCAGTGTGTGCCAGCACCACCTCATGTCTTTGAGAAAAGGCTGAGTCTGGGCAGATGCCTGACTACTGCAGACAGAAAGATCAGGTGATAAGCACTTGTTTCCTCTAGATCGAAGCCTGTGCCCGGGACCCCTCGCCACTGCTCAGTATACTCTCCTAGCAGTGAGCTGCAGTATCCTCAAGAATGCAGGGGCCACAGCTGCTTGTCAGCCTGGCCCTTAGAGGCTCCCCCGCCCCCCTGCAGCCCAGCTGCCCCAGCTCACCCAGCAGGGACTGGATGGTGCTGCTGCACTGCTGCAGCCGGTCGCCCGGGTCAGAGGTTGGGAAGAAGACAGCTGCCGGCAGGCCACTGGCCGGGGGATCCAGTCGGAAGCCCACGGCGGTGAGGAGAGCCTGCCAGCCAGGGATGCCACCCACTTTGTTCTCCACGCTCTGCTGGGATGTGTACATGGCATTGCGCTGCCCATTCTGGATGCGCTGCAAGGACTTCTCCACCTGGTGGGACAATGGGACATTGACCGGGCTGGCCCAGGTTTCTCTCTGTGTAGCCTCGAGGGCACACAGAGCCCCAGGAGTGAAGCTGCTGACTGTTGCTACCCCCAGGCAGCCCACAAGCCCAGGCCTGGGACATAGCACTGGGGCCTCTCACAAAGGGGTGTACAGACGGGACAGATTGTATAATCCAAACCAGCGAGGGCTGGTGCGACTGAAGGATGCTGGATCTGCCCTAAGCCATGGCCCTCACTCTAGGCTCTTCACTCCAGACACCGAAGCGATTTGTCTGCAAACAAATCTCAGGTCAGGTGCCTGCCTCAAACCACACAATGGCTCCCACTCACGAAGATGAACCACAGGCTCTTCAGGACACGGCCACCAAACACACCCATGCCAGGGCTTCAGCTGGCAACGTCTTTCTTCCCACAGCCTCTGACTCTGCCTCTGGAGCCTACACCTCCTCTCCCTCCACCATAAAGTGTCCGCCCCCCAGTTCCCCATCCCTGTCTTCTGTCTGGCACTTGTGGCCTGAATTCACTCAAGTAACTACTACATTAACTCCACCGAGGGAGCACTTCAACAGTGCTACACGCAGCTGTCACCGGGCCTCCCCACAAGGCCTCTCTGCAGGGTAAACTCTGTCCATCCTGAGCCACCTAATGGCCTGTGGCATGTGCTCTCCCTGGAAGGGAATGAGAATTGTCCATATGTCACCCCAGGCTTTCCTTACAGTGAAAACACAGGGATAGTGGGGCCCAGGTGTCCAGGCAGGAGGAAGTGTGTACTCATACTAGCCAAGAGGAAAGAGCCTTCCTGGGCATGACAGGTGACCAGCCCCCTGGGCTGTCCCTCAGGCAAGAATGGCCTTGGAGACATGCTGCACAGCACAGGCAAGGAGACCCAGGAGTAGTTAAAAGAAAGTAGGGGCTGGTGAACTTGACCCACCCACTCTAGAAGATAAAGCTAAGGAAGAAGAGAATAGCCCTGAGACGTGCCTGAGTGCTAAGTGGGGGCAGTTGAGCCTGGCCTGGGGAAAGGAAGCCTAATGAGTAGAGGGCGTAGTTCAATTACCCAAGGAAAGCAGTCTGGGGACCTAAGAAGGGGCCTAGTTCTGAGCACTTAAAGGCTCTGTGCGGTTTGCAGACTGTCCACAAGTGCGACCTCAAGCCTGGCTTGAGAGCTGTGGGAGGTATGCAGGTCAGGGCGTTCTTTTGTGTTCACCTGTTGATTCCTTCAACCCTGACGAAATCTCCTTCAGGCAGAACCTGAACTTAAGACATGCGCATGATTCATCTGTCACTGGAAGTGCACTGGGAGCTACCACCCAGGCCCAGGCACGAGAGGTCTAGAAGGCCTTGCATGGGCCTTCCCCATGAGGCAAGAAATTTGCAAGGCCAAGGGAAATGTCCACCTGGAACCCAGCCCCTATCCCACTTCCAGGTTCTGTGTGGGACTCTGCCCTAGGTCCTCTACATGTGTCTTGAGCAGGGATGGAGCCAGGATGTGTGCAGCAACCAGCCTGCAAGGTGGGCATGGGGCTGCTGTTCCAGTCAGATTTGGACAGAGCTTGGATGTGCTGTGGCCGGTTGAGGGCTGGGCTTTCTGGCATAGAAGTCTGTTGTTTGAAACTGCCCTCTAGGTTGTTATCAAGATGAAAAGACAGAATGAGTTTTTGGTTATGTTTCTTGACTCAATTTATAACTTTTAAATGTATAGATGAGGACATGGGGCCTCCAACTGTCCTCTTGCCTGGGCTCCACAGTGCCGGGGAAGGCTGGCCAAGGCATGTTCCGACTTGGACTCTTCTTCCAACTGAGTTTAGGGGAGGAGTGGTGTCATCTGATTATAAAATAATAACATGTCTCAACTAATGGGACTCTACTGTGTGCCAGGTACTTATATTTTCTCAAGTCCTCACAATGACCTTGAAATGTTAATAAACATTTTATCACCCCCATTCCAGATGAGGAAACTGAAGCATGGAGAACCAAAGTGACTTGCTCGAAGCCACATGGCCTGTGGCAGCTAGGGTGTGCGTTCCAGTGAGGACTGCTGCTGCCACTTGTATGACACTGTACACAGAGTGCCCAATCCTCAAACCAGGAGACGTCTGCGGAAGCCAGTCAGCCCTGGGCTAGAGACAGTCCCAGTTGGGGTGTCCTCCACCTGCTCACATCCCAGTGCCAGAGGAACCCCCAGCCTGCCTCTTCTCACGGGTCACTCCAGGTGTGGCCTGCTGGCCCCTTCTCAGACGGTCACTCCAGGTATGGCCTGCTGGCCCCTTACCAGGTGCAGTAGCACTCGCAAGGCGTCACGCGCGCGCTCTGGGTGCTGCAAGATCTCTGTGAGGGCCTGGCCAATGAGCGACGAGGGACTGTTCAGCTTAACGTCATTCCCAATGAGCAGGAACCCTGTGGAGAGCATGGGAGGGCACCTCAGTGGGGCAGCCGGAGACCCCCCAGCCCTGCCCAGTTTCTACAGCTCATACCTTAGGGTTAACCCACAGAAAGGGAAGGACCCAGGCAGGAAAGACACTCAGGGACCGGAAGGAAGCATCTGACTCACTAGATGGTGATGAGGCTCCTTTTAAGCCCTTTCAAGAATGGATATTGTTCAGCTGTGCAGGTGAGCACAACATGCTTTTATGCAGAGAATAGCTTCCTTCCTTATAGCCACTGTGAGTTATGGTGGGAAAAGGTCCCAAATCCCTGGCTCAGCCCACTATCCCAAAGAATGACCTGCCTTATCTTCCCTGAAGTCTGTGTCTGTCAGTCCCCAGGTCTTGTAGGAGAGATCACGGTGTGTGTGCTCATCTCCTCCGTAGGACGAGCGGAGGAGGAAGGCAGGGAGGAGGTAGCTTCCTTCCAGTTCTAAGCAGCAAACAGAGTCCTAGAGTCTCCTGCATGATTAAGCCCCCTGGGAGGCTGCTGTGGACACCCTTTCCCATGGGGACTTCATGGAAGCAGGGGGTTGCAGAGGGCTGAGAGGCAGCTCTGAACACAGGCTGGGTGCCTGCCTTCTTTGATCTCCTGGGGTCAGTTGTCATAGAAACATGTCCCTTCACTTCCTGGACCTTTGAGGCCTCTGCAGGAAGGCTCACTAACAGCACGCGCTATTGGTCTTCAGAACATGCAGGCCTCACAAGTCACTGTCAGTTCACTCCTTACTGATCCTCTCAGATGTGCTTGGGGCAGCATTAACAGTACCAACATCATCATCTCCCTGCTACTGCTCAGGACACTGCAGTTCAGAGGGGGTAAGTAACTTGTCTCAGGTCACACAGCCAAGACATGGAGCTAGATCAATCCTAAGTCTTCTGATGACCAAATCTAGTCTGTCTACTACACACCTCTGTCCTACAGTTGGAGTTTTAATGAGCGAGTCATATCGGGAGGAGTTTTACATTTACTCTGATGGCGAATGGTTCTGCTATTGGTCTAAAAAATGACCTTAATACCACAGTAGGGAAAAACTCGTTTGGGGGAAGGTAAGGGACTCAGCACATAGGACTCTCTCCCTGAACTCCCGTGGCTGTTTCTGCTCTGCCCTCCCCAGCCCCACCTGTGGAATAACGTCTGGGGGCTGTAACATCTGTGAGGCTGTGAGGACGCTGGCAGCCATCCACCTACCTGCCCAGTTGGAGGGGTGTGAGAAGGCCTTGCTGCTCTGCACCACCTTCATGGCCTCCCCCAGGGCGGCACTGGTTTTTAGGCCATTCAGCAGGGATGAGTAGAAGGCATGGATAAACATCTTGGAGGCAGCCACCGGCATAGGCCACAGAGACACCAGGACACACTGTGCGCCAGCGGCTAGGAAGGCCCGTGTAAGCGCGATAACACCGTCAGCTGTGACTTTGCTGTTGGACTCCTGAGAGGAGCCAAGCACCACCAGCTTAACGGGCAGCCGCAAGTCTAAGACATCGGCAGCTGTAAGTAGCAGCTCCTGCAGGGGTGGGCAGTCCGAGATGCTTTCCCCGTCACTGGCGTCATCCTGCACCCGCAGGGACTCAGGGATGGTGTAAGGGTGGCCAAATGAACTCTTGCTGCTGGCAGGGTTGCCATCCACATTGGGTGTGAGGACCAGGGCTGACAGCTTCCAGGAGATGTGGGTAGCAAAGTGGACGCACTCCGCCTGGGTCAGGGCACTCATGACCCTCTCCTTGGTGGCCACACTGCCTACTAGGGGCTGGCAGCCCAGTAGCTCGGATACCATGTAGGCTTCCTCCTCAGCTGATGGCATTGGCCCCCACAGCCACCTGTCCATCACTGCTGATGGGAGTTTGGGGTTGCCAATGACAGCTGCCATGGATGTGGAGCTGGTGTAGGTGGGTGGGTTCTTTCTCAGGTGGGACTAGAAGAGGACAACAAGCAGACCACTCGTCAGATAGAACAGTGAGGCTGCCCAGCAGCAGCTGGCTGAGCACAGGGCCAACAGCTCTCTGCTGCTTACCAGGGCTGGCTCAACCCCACCTTCCTCCCCCCTAACCTCACTCACTCTAATTGCTCTGCACCTTTTTGATACAGGTGCCTAACTTACTGAGAATCACACCTGCTACTACAAGCTGTTTTTGAAAACAATTAGGGGAGGACCACAGGAGGGACACTTCTGTTGTCAAGTCCTAGGAGGGCTGGAGGAGGTGGCCCTGAGGTGACAGAACATGCAGAAGCTGTGGATGGCCAGCCTGCCCTGCATCTGCATTGCCCCCAAGAAAGAAGAAAACCCACTCCTGATAAGTCAGGGGCTTTACGAAGTGACTTTGTTTGTTTATTTATTTCCTTTTTGTGAGACAAGAGTCTCACTCTGTTACCCTGGGTAGAGTGCCGTGGCATAATCATAGCTTATAGCAAACTTTGTTTAAATTGTGCAAAAAAGCAAGTCACTCTCAGAGGAGACAGGGACAAAGTCAGTCTTTCGGAAGCCTATGTACTAAAAAGATGATTGTTTACACTCTACGTTTTGCAAAATACAAAATATCCCAGAATTATAAGATCAGCATAAAGAAGCAATAAAGTTCCAATTGTCCCCCATGATGAATTTTTATGCTTTTTGAGAAATGTCAAGTATTAAGTTATTTCAAAATAACATTTTGATGCCCCTGCTCAGTGACACATTAAACTCTGGGTAAGAGAAATACCAGGTGCCTGTCAGCAGATAGATGGTACTCTCCAAACCCCTGATTAAGTTAGCAAATAGCAAATTTACTGTTGGCATCCAAACAAAAGCCTTCTGAAGGCTGGCAATATCTGATATCCAGAGTACTAGGGAGCTTGTGGGCAGCAGCAGGGTCTAGAACAGAGGTTCTCAACCTGTGGGTCGCAACCCCCTTGGGGGTCAAACAACCCTTTCACAGGGGTCACCTAAGACCATCGGAAAACACATATTTTTGAAAAACACATACTTTTGCACACATGAAGTAGCAACAAAAATCATTTATGGTTGGGGGTCACCACAACACGAGGAACTGTATTAAAGGGTCGTGGCATTAGGAAGGTTGAGAACCTCTGGTCTAGAAGGTCAGCTCGCTACACTCTGGGATTCATGGAGTCAGCCGTAGAAACTTGAGAAACTCAGAGAAAGTAATTTCTTTCATTTTGAACTAACGCTCTCTCATGAGAGAAGTACTATGAAGCAACAAAAGTGGTCAAAATTAAAATCTCCAAAAACCTGTGAGGCAGAAACAGATCCCAATTAGACCATACCAGTGACTATGGTCAACAAAGAGGCCAAGACAGGTCCCACAAGGCTGCCCTCGCATGTGGCCCGGGACCTCAGTCCCCAACCTGGCCTATGAGAGTTTGAAGAAGTGAAGAGGATTCAGGGGTGGTTTAAAAGTCTCTCTAATGAGATGGGCAGGGATACAGATGCCGGCGAGGTAAGCGCGTGACTTTATGGGTGATCGACTGCTGCCCTCCTGATTTGCACTTTCTTTTCATACTGACTTTCTTTGCTGAATGAGACTGAGTCCCTGCATGGCACTTTGGGCTCTTTTCCACTTGACACCACTCTCATCTACCTGTGGGCAGTAGCTGGTATCTAGCAGTGGTCAGCTGGAGGACTGGGGTGAGCAGTGCGGCATCTGCCATGCCTCACTGGGTATCATGAGTGAGCAGTGGGTGATCAGCTCCCTCAGTCAGTCAGGCCCCAGGCCTGGCTTTGTGCCTCTAAGCAGCTCATGACTGATGTCACAAGGAACTTAGAGAAAAGTATCCAAAATCCTGAAGTAGCGAAGAATTGCCAGGGGTCATGAGGACTATCCCCTGCCTTTTGGACAGATCTACTTTAAAGTCACCCCACCTGGAAGTAAAACATGAAATCCACACTTTTGAGGAGATCACCCCTATGCCTAGTAATACAGCCCAGTCTGGGCAGACTGTGTCCCAAGACCCCGAGAGCACAGCACCCCCAAATGTGCGTGAGCATTACCTTGGACTGCGGACTGAGGGAGCGGATGGAGGGGACAGCGACAAGGCCGAAGCGCTCATAGAGGTACTCGTTGGAGGAGCTTCCCTTCAGGAGGGCAAAGGGGATGAGGTAGAGCTCCCCCTCCAGGACCAGGGTCAGCTGCCGGTGCCGGCCGACGGGGCCACTGGCGTGCATCAGGCCCTGTAGAGGAACATGGAGAAGTTGACATAGGCCTGGGCAAGGGCTTCTGACCCCAGGACATCTCGAGAAACAGAGGGAAAGACATGAGAAGGAGCAGGCAAGGCCTGGGGGCACACAGGAGCATGGGGCAGGGGTCCCCCAGGAGAAGCTCAGAGGACAGTTCCTCAAAGTCTGTGAGTGATTTGGAGCTGGGTGAGAGAATGGAGTCACTGGTCAGGAAGGCAGATGGCCTATAAAGCCACAGGCAGACCCAGTTGGGTCTAATGTCTGTACAGGAGGCAGGGAATGTATGCAAAGGGCAGCCGTCCCAGCAAGAGCTCTGCAGTTGTGGTGTGCCCTGAGGCATCGGCGCAGGCTCTGGGCACAGTGTGGGAGCAACTCCTCTCAAAACAGGCAACAAGGGCATGACTGGAGGGGGATCTGTCTTCCATTATCAATAGACCAGAGACTAGATAAACAGAGTGAGGATGGCAGGCTTGGGGACTGGGATGACAGCCTTGGAGAAGTACGGGAGGGGCTGGGCTCTAGAACCTTTTGTGACCTTGTTGCTTCTCCTCTGGGGACAGTGGCTCCTTAGCCCTGGGCCTGCAGGTGCTATGCCTACTTGCTCTCTCTGGAGATTTTAGGGGGTCCAATGTACAGACGTGACACCCAGCCCTCCTGAGAGGTCTGGTGCGAGGACAGGAGGGAGAGTACACACAGAGCCACACAGACAGACATGCACTCATTCCCATTTCTTTCTAAAAGCACTGCCGAGGGAGCCTGAGGCCACGTGCATCTCAGCAAGCTCAGCAACAGCTGTAAAACTGGTCTGAGCATGGGCTGAGCAGGAGGGACAAAGAGATGAAGCAGAAGCTGCTGCTGCAGTCCAGAGCCTGCAGGGGAAGGTCAGTTCCCAGAACTCGCGTGTACTGGATGCCACAGGGCAGGGCTGGCTCCCCTCAGCCTTGTCCCTGCCTGCTGAGGGGTGGTGACAAGCGGGAGACTCACCAGGGCACTGCTGTGCCTGGGGAAGCAAATGTGCTTGCCTGACACATCTGACATGCTGCCGTGGGCACCTGGCTGAGGGTGGCAGAGGCACTCGGCTAACCCAAAGTGACACATGCCTGGCAGGATGTTCAGTCTCTACAGCCTCTTGAGTTTTTTTTTTTCTTTATTTAAAAAAAATTCTAGCTGCATTTAAATAAAGCAGAAATAAAAATCATCAGCCCAATTTGTTTCTCATTTGCTTTAAGAGCTACAATATTTCCCAAGAAAGGGCAAATGAACTAGTATACAGTCTAGGAAGGAAGAAACAGTTGTCACAGTGCCCCCCTCCCAATGCTGTCTGTGGACGATTCTGGGTTAGTCCAGGGAGGTGAGGAGAGCTGCGGGCACCTGGGCCCCGTATCCCCCTCCTTGGGCCATCTGATTACCTGTGGGTAGAGATGGCTCTGGGGGGCTGCTCTGGAGGCAGTGCCACCATCCACTAGAGTGTGCCAGTGAACTGAAACCAGCCCAGTGGCAGAGCTGATGGCATCCTAACCTCAATGATAGAAGTCAGGGGCTGTGACAGTGATAACCACTCACTGCTCAGCGAGAGCTGTGCTGCCTGAAATGTGGGTAAAATAGGGCTTGAGCCACCTGCCATGTAAAAAACTCGACCCACCCTCAACGGTTCCAGAGTCACCAGGCCTTGTTGTGGCAAGATGCCAGCTATGTAGTTTCTCCCAGGGCTCCTGCCACCCAGGTCTCTGTCAGATGCCATCCCACAGGCCACTGCCTTCACTGGGACACCTGCCACTGTGGACAAGATTGGTCATGGAAGCACCTAAATGTGGGAACCAAGGGGAAGCTGGGCAAGGAAAGGGAACTAAACAGGCTGGAGCCAGCTTAGAGACGACATCGGCAGTGTGTCCTTATGGGAACTCCACTAACTACCCACAAAACCTTCCCATCTGAGGCACAGTGACCAGTGACCACATGTCCTTGAAGGCAGCTTGTGTGTTTTCTCTGACACTCCATGAAGGGCAGTGGGGGTCATCTCTTGTGGCCCTGCTGCTGGAAGTCACTCTCACAACCAGGCCTTGGTTTTCCCACTAGCTACTGGTACCCACTGTAGACTATAGGAAGTAATATAAGTTTAGGACAGTCTCTGTGCTTAAAGAAATAAAATATAAATAGGACGCCATTATTGAGTGACACTCAATAATGTAGAGTATTAACAGCACCACAGCAGGGGGAATGTCAGCCCTGAGGGTGGGAGTGCCTACCTGAGCTCAAGGCTATGCCCTTCCTAAGAGGCTGCCCCGGCCGGGGAAGGACACAGAAGCTAGATCATAGAGGGCCTGAATGTCAGGCCAGAAAGTGTCCTCACAAGCTGCAGGAACCTGCCAGGCCTTCTCCAGCTGAGCCCCATGACACACTAGGAGGCAGCCTGCACTGTAGGAGAGGCTGTGCTGAGTAACTCAGACCAAGGCAATGCGTGCTGAAAGAGGACAAGGAGACTGGCTAGGACTTGGTGAGAGTGACCTTGAGGGGTAAGGAGAGGAAATAGTCTAAAGCCAAAGCCTGGGAGATTGGGAGGCTGCTCTCTGAAACTCATATCCCAATTTCTAGGTCTAGGATAGTGCCCAGTGGCTGGTACAAAGCCTGGCATGTGCATACAAACCTAGGTGAGGACCCCCAAATGAGACCCCTGTCCAGGCAGCATGAAAAGAGGTAGGTGACAGCCACAGCTGCTCTCTGAAAGATGCGGGCTTGTGGTGAGATGGGTCAGGTGGCGGACTGATAGCTCTGGTTAAAAGGCAGTGGGGCAAACTGACTGGACATGTTGGAGAAGATGCCTGCACACTGACTTCTGAGTTCTGCCCCTCTATGAGCGTTGCCCTTGTACAGAAAGATTAGTTATAATTCAATGTGAACTTGAAAAGGGAAAAGAAAATGATGTCTCTATCCACATTACATATTGTCAGTTAGATGACAAAGGAGGGACGTTCAAGGAAATGCTGCTCTGCACCTGGGGCTGTCAGCCCAGAGGACAGTATCTGCTGGTTCTTAAGTCTTGGGTTTTAAAAGAGAAAATGGCTCAGGCATCAGCCTTACAGCAGCTACTGTAACAGAGTCCAACAATTTCTATCAAAGGCTCAGGTTTTTTGACCTCTAAAGTTTCTAGAAATTGGATCTTTTGAAGCAGAATAAGATGAAGAGGCCAGGCATACTAGGACCTATACAATCCTCAAGGGCGCCGCCTCTCACTCTCACCTATGGGCCACAACCCTGACTGGGTATTGGGTCCAGGCAGCAAATGTTGAGAACTTACGTGTGCCAAGCTGGGTGAGAGAAACAGGAAAGACAAAGTGCCCCAGCAGGGAGGCCACTATCCACAATGCTGCAGGACTGCCCTGTGGCCCAAGAATGACAAGGGTACCTTTAAGGTGCAACCTTTGTCCTGGGGGAGAGTTGTTCCTTTTGATGGGTGAGTAGTGAGCACACTGGGAGTGACTTTGTGGGGCTGTCATCAGTCTGTTGCCTCTTAGCTCCAGGGGCCCCATCATGATCCCCCTGCAATAGGTGGCATTCCTTCAGCCATTTCTCCCACTGAGTGGGCTCGGGGCTGAGCTTTGTCAGGACAGAGCACTGAGGATGAAGGGGCTCTGCTTCTAGCTGGGGTCAGCAGTGTGTGAGAGGACATCAGTGGATCTGTCCAGACACGGGCTCAGAACGCTGTCCCTCCAGCACCTTGCAGTCTTGGCCCAGCAAACATCTCCCATAGCCCTGCCTATGTGGAAACCCTATGCTCCAGAGGCCTCCTGCCTCTGCAAGCACCCCCACTCCATGAGTGTAGCATGCCCTGGTCAACTGCTGCATTCCCACTTCCATAAGATAGGGGCCCACTGCCTGCCAGCAACTCCAGACTGCCTCTGGCCGGGCCAGGCAGTGAACATGTCTCTGTCCTGTGTGCTGACCCCACCTTCTCCAGTATTCATCCTCACCTGAGCACACTCCCTCAGCCCTAGAGAACCATATAGTTCCATGTATATTATAGGTACTCTCTTCTCATAGGTGATAATTCTTTATATTGAACTTCCCTGGTTAGCCTACTGGGTGGTTCCTGTCTCCTGATGGTCCCAGAAGGATGGAAGACCTTGTCCAGCAGGCTAGGAAGGGAAGGCACATACTGGGGAAAGGGACAGGGGTTCTAAGGAGAGGCCTGTGCCATGAAGTCTGGGTAAGTCTGCTGTGCCAGGGTGCTCCCAGTGATGTGGAGTTGCTAGGTGGGTGGCATGTGGTGACGAAGAAGGAAGGCTAAGCTGGGGTGGGGGCAGGGCCGCTGAGCACTCCCACAAGACATTTGCTTCCTTGCACCTCAGTTTCCAAACACATAGGACAGCGCTAATGTCCACTCCTTCTAGGCCTGTGACATAGCGGGAGCTGTGGCAGCATGTGGAACACCTCTTTTCCATGCCTGACACCTAGTTGGCTCTCTAGACATAAGGGTGAAATACGAACTTACAGCTGTCTCAGGTGGCTGGAATAAGTTAACATAGCCTTCTCCTGGGCCCCAGGGCCTCATCATTTTCCAGCACAACTCATTCCCTTTGGTTTTACAAATGTATGGCTAAAACATACATACACACTCATGCACAGCCCACAAAAAAATGCCTCTCTGGAGCATCTAGGTCTGAATTTTAACCCAGGGATTAAGAAAGACAGATGTCACCACATCCCCTTTACCTCATCCTCATATTGTCTTCACTGCCATCCACAGCTGCTTACTGAGCCACCACCCTGAAGTCAAATTTCTAAGCCTGTACTTGTCCCAGCAACCCCCTTGGATCCTGAAGGTTTGGGTGGTGAATTCTGACTCAATGACCATTTTGTTCAGTAGGCCTCTTCCATATGCATCCCTGGTTACCAGGGGTGTTGTGCTATTCAGAAAGCACTGATATCAGACATTATATTGCACAGGTCCTGATCTTTAGCTTAAAAACTATGTGTCCTGGCCAGGCGTGGTGATTCATGACTAGTACTCTGGGAGGCTGATACTGGTGGATTGCTTCAGCGCAGGGGTTTGATACCAGCCTGGACAAAAATAGAAAAACTAGCTGGCGTGGTGCTGGCCTCTTGGGAGGCTGAGGCAAGAGGATCACTAGAACCCAGGATTTTGAGGATGCTGTGAACTATGATGCCAGGGTACTCTACCCAGAGCAATTAGAGCGAGACTCTGTCTAAAAAAAAAAGAAAAAAAAAAGGAATATGTGTTCCATGTGCATTGCCAAGGTTCATAGGATCGGCCTCCACAATACACTGAAAAGTGTCCTTTCTGGGAGGACACAGCAGGCCTCTCAGGGTTTCACAGCTTCATAAGACAGAGGCATGGAAATCCCTGATCATCGAGGAAGAAGGAAAGAAAAATCCTGGGTCCATAAGATTTGGGGCTGATTAGATTTGGGTGAAATGGACTTTATTGTATATAATAAAGATTCCAGCAACATAGAACTGCTGGGAATTGGAACACCCCATAACCGTGTATGTTCAGAGCTTTGGAGTTTTTGCTGACTCATATTTTTGATTAAGTGAATTGATCAAAAAGAACTGTTTAAGGCAGAGGAGGAACATTTTCTATGATACTTCCAAGAAACTTTGTTGTCATGGGTGGATATATACAGTTTTAACAAATATCACATTACCTCAGGCCATGACTGAAACCTACTACGATCATAGACACTGCATTCCAGCCAAAAATTAGGAGGTAAAAATTCAACCTATTCAACTGGTCAACCAAATAACAGTCCATTGGTTTGTCTAAAGAACCCAAGAAGGGAAGGGTGGGAGGTGGGTGTTGGAGAAGCATGACCAATGGCCAGCAAAAGCCAGAAGGGACTGCTGATAACCCAGGATCTGATCTTAGCCAAATTCAGCTCAGACGGACGGCTTGAGCCACAGGAGCCTCTGTAGTGTGGGAACCTCTCTCTATCTTGGCTGACCTGGTAAAACTGAGACTTCCACCCTCAGTGGCAGAAATACCTGGGGCTGCCCAGAACCTACCATCGTGAGGTTGAGATGGCTGCTTGCTGAACATCAGCTAGAATAGAGCCAGCACCCAGATGACACTGACCTAACAGCAAGACCCACTGAGGATGCCATTTTCCTGCCAGAACCCCCCAATTATTCTGGGTGTTCTCACCATCAGTTTTAGTCATAAAGATAGCTTGCCAGTAATTGCCTCCATTTTTCCTCCTCCTAATCAGTTGTAGAAATGCCTGTTGTCCTTGGGTGACATCTGTCCTTATTTCAGTATTACTACAGCTGTCTCAATCAGAAATCAATTAGACAGCCTGGCTGTGGGGCTGCCAGTCTCAAGGGCCCCATCCTCCACCCCACATTCTAGAACCTAGCTCTGACTTTTTCTACGGCAAACAGAAATCTATTTTTGCCCTGAAAATGCCCTGCATTTGCCCTGCAATCTCCAAGACCAACAATCTGTTTAGAAAATAGAAAACATGCATGGGTGGTGCCTGTGGCTCAAGGAGTAGGGCGCCGGCCCCATATACCGGAGGTGGTGGGTCAAACCGGCCCCGGCCAAAAACTGCAAAAACAAACAAACAAATAAATAAAAAAAACATGCACCAAATTGATGAGTCTCGTTCCTGTTGTATTTGTCATAGGATAAGTTGACAGTAATATAATGTTACTTGATTTTTCAAGGGACATTTTACAAAACACCAAGAGAGTCCTTTTCCCCAGGGCAGTAATCACAGTCACAATCAGGCTAAAGCCAAGCTATTTTTATGGTTGAGCCCTCGGCAGAGCTCTTTCCCTCTTCCACCTTAGATGAGAAGTCTTAGGTGAATTCCCCTGCTCTAGTTTGAGGAAGGCAGTTCACCAAACTGCCATGGATATCAAGTGTTGAGTAAGCTTCTAGCGTCTTAAACAGATCTCCACAGCTCGATTAATCATAAGTAGAAGTGAATGAGGAATCTTTTTCTTTCTGATCAAATAATTCACTCTTGCTACCTTGGTTTTTAATACTTTAACTAGATGAATTTAAATAAAGGAAAATAAGAAAGATAAGGATGGCAGAGACTCTGTAAGCACAATAAGTTAGACTCCCAGGATCCCAAAAGGTCCCCAAGTCTGGACCTTTGAAGAGTGATTTGACCAAATCTAGGGAATTTCCTCCTGCAAAGCTAGTTCTTTGATTATGACAGCTTCTGCCTTTGGACAAAGGTCCTACCTGCAAGCTGACAGGTGATGTGAGACGCGGGTATACAAGCTGCTTTGCCTATAGCAGCCCCACAGGGCCTTGCTGCGTGCATGTGGCTGAGGGAAAGGACACTGCTGCAGACTCAGGTTGTGGGGCCAGGATTGGTCCAAGATCTGTCCTTTCAACAATCAGGGAGATCCCAGGTCAGCGGCACAGATTACCACCCTTCACTCTAGTTAGATTAAAACTAATGCCACAGATGCAAACACATTTTAGTCCCTTTCACACTAAACATTTGCAACTTTTCTTTGGTGACATTTTCTCCTTTAGGTATCAGACAGGATTTGTTTGATCTAATGTTTGATGATGGCTCATGTGCAGATGTAACTAGGCTCTCTTCAAAGATAAGTGGACATGCTTGCCCCCATCCTGACAGCAAAGGACAGCATGATTCCTGGAAAAAGCAACGACAGTGCTCTCCTTAAGCCAAATTAAATCAAACACTGGTGCAAAGCCTACGGTAAAATATTATTCTGTTCCACTTTTCATACTGTCTGACCTAGTCCCTTAGCAACAGGACTGCGGCTAAACAAAGGCAGTTGCTTAAATAATTACATGCCCCATGTGAAGAGGCTAATCGTTTTAGTCTTGAAGTGTCAGTGATTCATAATCGTGGACCTTCGGTTTTGATTTGTATTCTTACTTAAAACGTTGGAGACAGGTCTGCCTGGCAGCTGACAGGGGCAGGGTTCTGGGGGCTGTTTGACGGTGTCATGTCGCCCCCTACTGGGTGCAGCTGCTTGCAGTGAAAAGGGAGGCAATAATCCAGGCCTTCTCCACCTGGGTGGCCTGGTGAGGAGGGGTGACCAAGGCATATACCGAGGTTGACCTGTCACAACTCTATGCAGCCTACCAGCCTCTGGTGCTGGCCTGCTCACCCCCAATTAGCACAGCCGGTGAGTGATCAGACAGAAGACAGGGGGCCCCTGGTCCAACTTCTCGGCTGTCTCCTCTGTGTTCAGGATAGTGTATGCCTGGCACATGTCAGTAAATATTTGTTGAAAGACTGGATAAAACTAGGGATGCACAGTACTCTTAAATCAGGTTCCAACTTTTCAGTTAAGTGTTTTTACTGAAACACAATAGACGATTTCAGTTTGCCAAAGAATAGCTCTTGCTCTGATAATTTACTTCAGTGGCTTTAAAAAGGTTTCTCCTATGTCTCGTGTGAAGCAGCCAAACTTCCTCACTATGTTCAGACACCTAATTCATGAGAGAATATTTCTGGCTATCAGGAAATAAGGACGAACTTTCTAACTGAAGGCCTTGTTTCCAGATAAGACTGCAGCCCTGATAGCAGGTGCCTGGCCGGCAACTGAGCCCACACAGGCAGTTCCTGAAGGAGTGGACGCAGAGGGTGCTACCGGCAGCCTTTAAGAAGCTGTCACACATCTGGTGGCAGGGCTTTTTCCTTTTCCTAGTTTATAAAGATATGATTCTGATTGTTGTTCTAACCTGTTTGAGGCTCAAGTCTATAAATCTTCCCACTTCCTAGAACCACTGAGAGAAAATCAGGTTGTCCAGGTGCTAGCCACCACCAATGCTGATGGCATATTTTTATTCTTTGAGTCATAGGGGAAAGTCCTCAGGGAGAAAAACTGTCTAAAAAACATGGTGCAGATTTTATAAATTCAGAGGATCCCCGACTAGGATGACCTGTGGCACTGCAGCAGTTCTCTCCTGGGTGGAAGCCCCAGGGTGGATCAGGGCAGGGCCGCCTCCAGCCCTCAGCCCTTGGCTTCCTCTTGGTGGTGTCCAACAAGCAGACTTCTGCCTCAACCAGAGAGCCCCCACAGAGTCGCCACCTTCATCTGACATGGACCCAGATCAACGGGGCTATGACCCTACCCTGAAATAACCCTGCTGGCTGATGGGCCCTGGGGTGAGGGGGAGGGATGGCTCACTAGATCTAAAGCTCTTCAAGGGCAGGCCTGGCCCCTTCTTTCTGGTTCTCCTTGCGGAAAGTGCCCAGACTCCACTCAAAAGGGGCCACAAAAAGCTTGTTAGCTGATTTCTTTCTTGGGGTTTCTATGCCAAGCTAGACCCAAAATGCAAAAGCAGTTTTGGATCACATACCCTTCCATAAACCTTACTGAGTGCTAAAGTGTACCCGGCTCCATACCAGCTGCTGGGGGCACAGAGATGAGTGTCAGTCCTTGCCTAAGAAGTGTGGCATGGGAGGCAAGGTAGAGGATGAGAGGCATGTTCTGAGTCCAGTCAAATGCAGTTGCCCTCTGTATCTGATGGGGATTGGTTCCAGGACCACCACAGATGCCCAAATCCTCGAATGCTCAAGTCTCTGATATAAAATGGCACAGTGTGCGAAGTTATATGTAACCTTTGCACACCCTCCTGCACACTTTAAGTCTCTAGATTTCTTGTAATACCTAATGCAATGCCTGCATAGCACTGCACTCCTGTGGATTCAGTGTGGTACTCAGAATGTGGCAAATTCAACATGTGGAACTTTGTGGAATTCTTTTTTCTGAATATGCTCAATCCGTTGTTGGCTGACTCCATGGATGTGGAGTACATTGCAGAACTGACTCTATTAGGTACTGAAAAGACATCCGGTAGGTAAGGGGTCCAGCAGTACAGAGAGAGATGAAGGGTTCAGGAAGGCTCCCAGAGGAGGCAGCATGAGCAGGGCAAGAGGGGCAGGTCCAGATGGCCTGAACCTTACCAGAGCTGGAGGTGACAGTCATAGCCAGTCTCCCTGCTAGGCCCCCACCTGACAATTCAACATTGACAGAGTGAGTAATCTGGAGACCGGAATGCAAAAGGAGAAACACAAAGCAACTCAGAAGGCCCAATGGGTGAAGAATGGAGGGCCCAACTAACCTTCAGTGGCATGGGATCTGTGGGAAATGCAGACCTCAGGGTGAGCAGGAGGGAAGGCTGGTAGTAAGTCACCAAAATGGTCTGCATGACAGTCAGTGACAGTAAGGAAACACGAAAAAAGCAGCCTCAGGGTCTAGGTATGTATTTCTTCCTCCAAGGTATGGCACATAAATCAGGGTAAGTTATTATGGCAGCTGAGAAGCTCTTAGGTGGAGAGTTCGCTGCAGTTTTGGTCACCTCATTAAAAGGACACAGGAGAGGATAATAATCCTAAGAAGGGAAGGATGGCTGAGTGCATCTAAGGACTGGCATTGCAGGAGAGGAGAGCACTGGGCCAGGCCTCTTTGTATGATGTGATCAGATCCAGGAGGCCCTGAAGTGCAGGGAAGGCTCAGAGGGGCAGTGGCAGTGACTCCACACTTAGAGGAGGTATCTGGGCACAGCAGCCACAGCTCGCCAGGTATACATTTACTGCTGCTACCTCAGGTGCTGTGCACTTTTATCTCACCCTTGCCTGCTTTACTCTGACACACATTAAAGGATTACCCTCATTTTCCAAGGAGAAAACAGATACTCCAGGTGGGGAGGCAGCTTCACTAGGGTCAGCCAACCAGGAAAAGACAGCTCAGATGCAAGTCCCCCTCTGCCAGCTCCCCGAAGCTTTGCACTTTATGCCACACCGTCTCCCTGAGCCAGAAGTCCAGAGCACTGGCAGGCAGCACAGCCTCCTTACAGATACCAGGCAAGCTGTGACACATCCTTGGAAGGCCAGGCAAGGAAAGGAATAAGCATTTTCTGGGCACGAAGGAATCACTGTCAAGATGTTGTGTCCTGCAGCCACCTCTGTAGGGTGGCTGGAGTGGAAGAGCTGCTCAGGGGTTATCCCAACACCAGTGAGACCGATTGCAGAGGAAGGGCTGCACTCCAGCTGAGATGTGAGCTGCGCCCCCCAGCCCCACTCCTGCTTCAGGCCTGCTGGGCTTTCCTGACAGTGCACCTGCACCTGATGGGTTCCCCACTGGGATTCATAAAGATTCTGAGCCCTTCAGCATTTCCCACATAGTCAGAGAATTAAAAAGTGATGTGCAAAGACCAAGGCAGGTGAACACCACAGAAAATCTGTGTGAGGCAGCTCATGCAAGGCTGCCTTTACCACTGGACTCAAGAGATGGAGTCAGTGATTCCTGACACCGTCTGAGGCCAAGAGAAAGAAGAAGGTGGGAATTGATTTTCTGAGACTTCTACCAGAAAGCCAGCCCGGGCTTGAAGTTGTTCACACAAGATTCTAGAATGACAGAAGGAGGAGCATTGAGACCCAGAAGGGTGTGGATGCAAGGTGAGAAGAAGCCCTCTGGAAACAGCAGAGCCATGGCCATGTCCCCCATGGCATCTGCTGGATGGGCAGGGCAGCCTTGGCCTTGGGCACGTGGGGCCCATGCTTGGTCCTGATGGCGATTGCTCAGACATGTATAGTCCTGCACCTCCCTGAGCCTCTAGATCACTGCACTGAACAGGCATGAAAGGAGCATCATTTCATTTTGTACATGACATAACTGAAGCCAAATTTACCTGGCTTGTAAGGAGCAGAGCTAGGACTTGAACCCAGGTTTGCCAATTAGAAGCTCAAGGCCTCGTCCCCTAACCAGCAACCAGCCAAGAACGTGCATCCACTTTAGCTTTCAAATGCTGAGAAGCTAGACAGAGAAGTCATGTGTTCTGGAAAACCTCCAGTTGTCTTGGGAGCCCAACTGTGTATCTAAGGGAGTACACAGGGGCACTGCCTGGTAAATGATGTGTTTTGACGCCAAGGAGCCTCATGTCCCTGGGAGGCACTTACCCCTTCCATGGGCGCTATGAGCAGGTCATACAGGGCACGAAGAGGGGGCTTAGTGAATGAGTTCTGCCTCCTGGGAAGAGAGGAGGTCCCATCCTGGGTCGGCGACACAGCGTGACTGCACAGGCTTGTCATGCTCTGGCAGCTCCTGGGGAGAGAAGGGTGGAGGGATCAATTAGGGCCTATGTAGGCAGAAGGTGGGGGTGGGTGGAGGGCTCACCACTGTTCTCAGCTGTGCTGCCCCACGGAAGGTGGGGCGTGAGGCTCCGCAGCAGTGCCTCCCCACTCTTCCCTTGAAGGTAATTTTCATAGCAGAGTGAGCACCATCAGAAACCACAGGGTAAACCAGCTGCACATAACAGCTTACATTTCTATGGAGTTTCTGTACATAATCAAATGTCCCAGAGTGCTGTTCAAAGGATTTAATTACATCCTGTGTGGAGTGATTGTGTGCAGGCAAACATGAGGACCATTAGGAATCAGTGCAGCCGCCATGCTGGTGAGGACGGTGCCCCAGTGCCAAGTAATTTATGGCATGGGAGCCTCAAACAAGACAAAGAGTGTGTTTGGCCCCAGCTTGGACTCAGAGCAGCTGACGGGCACCCACCTGAGACCTACCACAGCAAAGTCTTGGAGGCCCCTGGCCCCACAGCTTGTCAGGTGGGGGTGCTGGGAGCTGCCAGCTGGGCAATCCCTGCCCACTGGGTCAGTCCATGTGTGGTTGGCTGCGTTGTTTTGTTTTGCTTTTCAATTTCTGTTCCAATGTGTTTAGGTATAGTTTTATTAAAGAAGAGGCATTTTCCCCAAGGACTCCAATTTTCATACTTCCAACATAGGATGAGAGCATCCACCTATTCAGTCATTTAGAAAATGTTTCCTGAGCACTGGCTATCAGGCATGGCATATTCTTTGGGGACCTACAGAGGACAAAATGCACAGGTGAGCAGAGAAGAGGCACAGGCAGGGGAAACCTGTTTCTGATGTAGGTGTGAGGCTGACCACGTGTGTTCTCTCAGCACCTGCCCTATTGGCCTGGCCAGTCTCTCTGCACGATGATGAGACACTCAGAGATCTCTTAACCTTGATTTAGATTGTGCACAGTTTTGGAGTTTCTGCTATGTATTCTAAGCCCCCAAAGACTGTTCCTTAAACTAGATATAATGCTGAGCTCCAGTAGGAACTCTGGGCTGTTGGTAGGGACAGTACCTTGATCGTTGCCTAAGAAAACACCAGAAGGCTGCTTTGCCTCCTGGGCCAGTTCAGGAGCTGTGACATCAAAATGAGTGATTTGAAAGATCTGTTGATGCTTTCCAGATATGGCTTCTACCCACAGCCCTCCATGCTTCTGCATGATCTCCACAATGTCCCACTTGACCTAAATTCTAGGGCCTTGCTGAACCAAGCTCTGAGCATCCTCGCCCCCTAGCCTGCTGTCTGGGAGTGGAGAGCAGAACAGCAGGACTCATAGGGCTGGAGAACCTGCTCTTGTCTGCTCCTTGGTCTTGCTCACTCTGTAAATGTGTAATTACAAGTGACGGGGGCTGCAGAGTGCCTTTGCCATCAGAGCCAGTGAAGCACAGATAACCCTGGAGTGACACTCAGAGGCTCACTTAATTCTGTAGAATACACTGCAAAGAGCAATTCTCCCCTGAAGGAGAGATTACCAAATTGCTCTCCAGAGGAGATGCTCTGGCGTGACACACAGTGTCTGTCACAGCACTGTTTGTTAACACACACACGCATTCTCAGCAGACAGGGAGTGTGCCTCTAGAGAGCCCACAGTGCCACTCAGACAGCAGCCCCCCAGGAGCCCCCAGTGTCTTCTTCCTGTGTACCTCTTGCTTCACACCTGAGACACCACTGGGACTGTGGGCTCAGGTACCCCTACCTGAGGTACCTGGGTCACATCAATCCCACTGAAGGTGTCCAAAGAGTGCCACGTCCCCAGATAATGCTGTAGCCCCAGATCTTCACGGCGACTGATGGGGTGCTCCACACACCCCAGGTCCCTCTGGCTCAGACCTAAAAAGGCCCCTGCTGGAGGAAGAGCACCCAGCTCTGGAAGCTCTCCTCAGCTTCCCACGGAGGTATAAGGAGACCATGATAGTCCCAGCTGCCCAGGGAGACACAGGGGCTCCTTCTGGTTGGTCTAAAGCTTGGCTACTTAGTCCAACAAATCAGAACCAAACCCCAACCCATCTGACCCCTCTCTGTGGCGCACAGAATGTCAGCCTGGGCAGTCCCTAGAGGCCCGGGTGGGCACCTCTGCTGCCGGTGCTGAGCAGCACAAGGAAGTTCCAGGAAGGGCTGAAGTCTGACACCAATTCCAAGAAGAAAATGTCTGGAGGGAGGTGGTGGACAGGCCGGCAGGGTTCGAGTGTCAGCCTTGGGCAAGCCAGTTACCCTCTGGGTATTGTTCGCGGTCTGTAAGAAGGGGTGATGCTGCAATAGGCAGGGGTATAAGGATTGGAGGGGATGGCTGCCCAGTGTTGAGAACTAGCTGAGGCCCAGGAGGCTCAGCTAGATGCACAGAGTGTAAGTACTGGTGACAGTGGTGTCTTTTCACTGAAAGTTGGGAGGGCTAGAGGTATCTAGAGGGGTCCAGCAGCATTAACGCATCCCACATGTGAAACTGCCCATCATGTGCCAGGCACAGTGGTCCACAGGGGGCCAGGCCGTGGATCCCTGCACCAGGTGCCAACAGAGGTGAGGGGCACAGAGCCACAAGTCCCTGACGCCAATTGCTGGTCACTGGAGCTGAGGAGAGACTTTCTGGAAAAGCACCATTTGATCTGGGCCACCGGAGAGGATTTGGAGTTAGTCTGCCTAGTGGACATTCCAAGCAGAGGAACAACATAAGGAAAGGCACAATGTTGGGAAATGGAGACTGGGGCAGTGCATGTGAGGGGCATGTGGACAGAGGGTCAGAGAGGAGGGTTGGAGAAGAAGGTGGGCCTCCCCAGGTTGGCGGGGGGGTCCTGGGTTATTTGTGGATAGAAGCAGGCCTGGTTACCTCTTTAGACAACCAGGCTTGCCTGATCAAGAAGCTTTTCCCAGTATGCTCCCAGGTCCTTTCTAGAAGAAGAGCAAAGGAAGCCCATCTGTGTCCACATCTCTCTCTGAGAGATTTCCCCTGTCCTCACAGAGCAGCCATGATCAGACCTTATGTTAGCCTCACTAAAGGCCAACTTCAGCTGGGAAGCCAATCAGATGTCTTTGGCCAGAGCTGGTAAACATGCAGCTATTCAAGGCACTTGTTTGACCTGGGGAATTTTCCTAGGATACCCTCTCTGGGCATGTGGTTATGTTTCCAGGCAGTGTAGATTATTTGAGAACCACACCCTATTGGGATGGGCAGGGCAGGCACCCTTGTCAGCAGAAGCCCGCCACTAAACCTCAGCCAAGCCTCCCTGCCTGACGCTTGACCTTGTTCTGTTCTCTCCAGGCTGCCAAGGCCACCTGTGTTCCACTGACACTTGCTGACCTCTGCCACCCTGGCCCCCCCTTATGGCCTGGAAGCTCACAGACCAACTATCTCTGTAGCAACAGCTCCTGGTCACTGACCAGCCCACAAGGTCTCCTGCACAGGTCAGGCAGGAAGCCCCCTGGGAACACCCCTCTGATCTGTGCTGCTGGTCAGTGGAATTCACCTATCATAAGGGATATCCCCTTCAAAATGAAGATAAAAGCCCAGAAATAGTCCGTTGGTGGTTATATTATAAAACAACAAACAAGCAAAAAACCAACCAACCTGAAACCGTAATTTAAGGTCAAAGTAAATCCATACAAGACCTTTCTCCAGGGCCAGAGGCATGTGCTGCTACCTACTTAGCCCCTGGCGATGGCTCCCTTGCCTGCCTGGACACACCTATTCTTTTGCAGCAGTCCAGGCAGCAGCTGCCTCCAGCTTCTTCACACTGGTGGTTCAGCCTCGCTCTGCCTTGACAGCAGCAGCATGTGGCTAATCTCCTTCGGAAAGCTGTTCTAGGAGTGGCAGGCCCAGAGACAGAAATGGGGGACACAAAATCAATGTCAAGAGGGACTGATAGTCCCTGGACTCTGGGAGTCACCCAGAGGTGCAGGCATGGGGAGGGGATCAGGCTGGGACTCATAGGCCAGGACACTACCCCTTTGTGCACTGGTCGGCCTGAGGTTTTCTCACCTCTACATTCCTTAGTGCCATAGCTGCCTTGTGTAGACTGCTGTGAGCTGGTAAGGGTGAGCCCTTGAAAATTGGCACAGCTGTATGTGCCCCTGTGGCGAAGTGCAGTTTAGGGCCTCTGAGTCCCAGGTAGATGGCAGCAGGTCCCTGGGCTCTGAGTCCCAGGTGGGCAGATGGCTCACAGCGGCTGCCTCAGCTCCCTGGACTCTGAGATGAGAGGATAGTGCTTACCACTCACTAGAATGGGAGCTTTGAAAGTGGGGTGGAAACATGCATCCCGTGTGGTGGGAATGTGAGCCACCCTAGGGGCTGTTCTGCCCATTTAGAAATTTGGCCCAGAGGAGAGGACACAGCCAGGCCTGCACATCTTGCTCACTTAGCAGGTTTGCTCCTCCTTCACAGAGGGGGAACCGAGGTTCAGAGAGGGCAAGAGATCTGCACAAAGCCACAAGGCAGCCATGGGTCAGGCCTCCCACCTGGCCAGGATGGGTTTTTGCTGCACCCTGCCAGCCACCAAGTCCCTAAAGGTGGTGCTGACCACAGGCAGCCCCTCCCAGGCTTCCCTGCTGCACCTCCCTGGGAGTCCGGCAGGTGGCGCTAGATCCCTCTCCTCCTTGCCTGTCCACTGACGGTGGGACCCAGTTGGGCTAATTGACAGCCTAGCTCTCAGCAGAGATCTTTTCACACAGCACTGTTTTTATTAGCTCATTCCTCAGATGATATTTATTAATTTACTTCTGGAGAAATATTCATTTTCTCCCAGCATGCAGTCTGTGTGGTGAGGTAGGAGAGCTGAGGCCAGCGCTTGGTCTCTGCACATAGAAAATGCAGAGCCACAAGATGATAATGTGAAGAGCCCCAAGGGTGCAGAGGCATTAGGGGTGTGGTTCCTGTCTCTGGAATGATGACAAACACTAGCTGGTCTGGGCTGCACTCGCTATTGATTCTCCCCTTCAGGGAGGATGAAGTGATCTATTCCTGAGTCAGGGGCGGATTGATTTGCAGGTGCAGAAGACAGCTGTATTGCTGCTGTTGGGCAGCCCACACCAAGGCTATGCCTGCCCAGGTGCGCTCAGGTCCCTTGCCTCCCATCCGGGCTCACCTTAGAGAGGGGTGTTAGTTCTCAGACAGCAGCGGGACAGTCTTCTCACCCCAGCACACACACACGTTGCTTTCTCAGGTTTTCATACTGGTGAAAGCTAAACAAACCACCTTTGCTTGAGCCAAATGAACTCTTTCAGGCAGCTGGGATGGCTCCTTCCCTGCAAAGCCCCTGAACTGGCTTCCAAGGCAGTGTTTCTGTAGGAGCCTGGGCTTGAGGAATCAGGTCATCCCACACCCCATGTGCCAAACACAGCAGTGCTCTGTCCTCAAGGAAGTGTCTATACGGGGTCAGCAGCTGGAAACAAGGGGAACAGGCTCCATTTTCCCTCAGGTGAGACTGAGAAGTGGGCTCTACTCAAGCCTGAAGACTGTAGGGTGGCAGTAGCCAGCCTGTCTCTGTAGGAAGGCTGCCGAGGAGGCTTAGAGGGAGGAACCAGCGCACGAGAGCATGGGGCAGTCTCGGGAACTCTCAGAGACCAGTACCCTGAAGCCACAGGCTGGCGGGGGCAGGGGGGAGGGGCTACTACGTGTACATTAACCCACAGGCAGGCGGCCTGGGAGAGGCAGATTCTTGGTCTGAGGAGAGGTAGCTAGGAAGGGTGCCTGTGAGGAAAATGGGGCGATCTAACCCAGGGAAGGCTCTGTTCCGCACAGCACCAAGGAGAAATGATGGTATTCAGTCGCCCGTTCATTGCCTGCTCAATGAGGGCTGCCCAGATGGCTGGCCTGGGCCAGCTGCAGGGGAGATATAATGAACAGGGAAGTTTGGTGCTTGCCCTCCTGGCATTCACAATCTAATGAAAACCAAGCAAAGCCTGACAGCTGCCTGTACACACGTGCTTGAATAAGCTTGGATACAGGCCCCAGAGCCAAGACCTTCTTTGAGTGTCTTTTCCTCCTCCCTGTGCCTTACCTTCCAGGTCCTCAGGGGCTCAATTCCCAACCAGGAGCTTGGGTCCTTCTTGGTCCGTCTAGACATGGGCCAGAAACATTCACCCAGGGCACATTTGGCCATATCATATTGAGGATGAAGGGAAGGGTGGGGTAGGAAGGGAACTGATATGGGGCATCTTCTCAGATAGCCCAGAGTTGGGCTATAGTGTGTATACATCATTCAAATCCTCTTTACCTCCAGGCCCTCCACTGAAACCGACAAGTAAGGGGAGATCAGGTAGTACTGTCAGGGGTAGGGTCCTAGTGCTCTGAGCAGACAGGTAGCAGGAAGTCTGCAGCCTGGGGAGGCCTCTGTTCTCCGGGGAGCCCAAGGTCTAGTGGTGTTCAGCATCAGGCCCTGGACCCTCATCTCACTTGTGCCCTCTAGCTCAGACCAACAGACACTACACAGAGCGTGTCTCCAGGGGCCATCTGTGAGCAGAACCTGCCCCCAGGTGTGCAGGGAGAAAGAAGGAGAGATCAGCTTCCTCCATGATAGTGGTTCATTCAGGGCCTGGCTGCCTTTTCCCAGCCCTGTCATTTCTCCTCTGATCAGACAGTGGTCCTCACCTTCTCAGGATGTCTTAAGCACGCACTTTCACTCTCCAGTTCCTCTGTGCTGCACTCAGGCTGCCCCTGGGGGACCCTGCCTCTGACCCTCACTCATTGTCACACTCACTCAGGTGGCGCCTCCTGCCTCAGCAGCGAGGACTGCACTTGCAGATAGTGAAGCCCTGCCCTATTGGGATTGTCCCCATCTCAGCCCTGACCAGGATGTTCCACAACCACCTCCGGGGCCCTGAACTGAGCTGCATCTTCTGAGAGATAGGAGCTGGCCTGAGATTTGAACTTGAGTTTTAAAGTACCAAGAGAAAAATTAATTGGCAAATCCATTATATTCAAGTAGCCAGAAATGCCTCAAATTCAATTAAAAAAAAGGATTCTAAAACCATTCAGTGACTTCCCTCCTTGAACATCCTTACACAAAAGGTTGTCTCCTCTGGGAGGTGAACCTGTCAAATGCTGCATTTTAAGTACTTATTCAATAAGCTGTGGCACTTTCTGCCTGTTCATCTCCTTAATTACCAAGCGCCTGTCTCCTCCTCAGGAGAAAAGCCACAGGCTGGGCAGACTCTGGCAGCGACCCTGTTCTCCCAGTGACACCTGGCTCCTCTCAAGCCTAGGGGTGAGACTGGGGATGCAAGTGGCCTCTCTCCCCTTGATCTTGAACTCTTGTGGACACATTAGGGTCGTGGTAGGGTCCCTGCCTAAGCTAAGGGCTGTGACACACACACCTCTACCAAGAGGAGCTGCCCTCCTGAAGGCAGGGCCTCCTGAAGTGGGTGATGCCTGGCCTCTACCCACTTGGGGCACTTTGCTATGGCCATCTGTTCTTTGCTGCCACATGCATAAGGCTCTGCAGTTAAGACTGTAGATGGTCACCTTGGAAGAAGGTGCCCAGGCCACCCTTGCACAGGCTGTTCCTCCGGCCCCCTTCAGAGATCAGAAGAGGCCTGAGGGGCAGGCTCAACACGTGCTCCAGGCAGGGAAGAAGAGACAATAATTCTGTGTGTGTAGCCTGCCCAGCTGATGCATGTCCGCACTACAGCAAACTCCTTTCCAAAAGGTTCTGTATCTCAGGCAATTTGTGGGTCCGAGCCAGTACCCCCCAAACAGACCTCTGGGTCCTATTCAATAGTTCACAAAGAACCCCCAGAGTTGGATTAATCAGAGTTGTCCAAGGACAGGATGTAGTAATTTCCCTGTGTCTGAGGGAGTCCAGGCAAAGGCCAGGTGGATCACTTGGCAAGAGAGTTAGATGGGTGTGTGAGGGGAGGTGGAGTACTGTCTTTGGAGTCCAACAGACCTGGATCCTAAAGCTGCCTCTGACCTTTTCTAGCTGTGGGACACGGGGCAACTAATTTACTTCTCCATGGCTCAGTGTCATTAGTACCCCCCACAGCTGCTGTGGGAACTGACCAAGATAATGAGCATAAAGCACTCACCACCACACTGGGTGTTTGGCAAGTAACCAACACACACTCCCTGCAACCATCATTGTTTTTGTATTGCTGCTATTATGGTTATTCGACGTCTGTTTCATCTTTCCTTCCATCCTCCTGTAAAGGAGCAAGTACCTGCATCTACTTAATGACAGGCATTGTCCTAGGCACTTTGGGGACACAGAGTGAGCACACATGACCTGGCTTGGGCCAGTGTGCAGCCTGGGCAGTGAAAGGGCACGCACATAGGTAATGAATGCAAAGCAAAAGGCAATGGTTCCCTACCCAACAGATCAAGCACCAGGAAACTGCAGAGAAAGGAGAAACTACTCCCAGTCAGGGCAAGCCAAGATGGATTCATAAAAGACACTGTGTTTGAGATGGCACTTCCGGGGAAAATCTCTTTGGACATGTTCTCATGCCCAACCAAAGCCTCTAAGGCAGCGGTTCTCAACCTGTGGGTTGCGACCCCTTTGTAACAATGAGAATACATCCTGCATATCAGATATTTACATTACGATTCATAACAGTAGCAAAATTACAGTTAATGAAGTAGCAACGAAAATAATTTTACCGTTGGGGGTCACCACAACATGAGGAACTGTATTAAAGGGTTGTGGCATTAGGAGGCATTAGGAAGGTTGAGAACCACTGCTCTAAGGTGTGAAAAGGCAGGTTCAAGGTTCCTGTGGGTTAGGACAGAGTGGGTGGGGACAATGTCACAGGAAATGGAAAGGATGGCAAGGTGGGATTATGAAGGACTCAAATGCTAAGCTCCAGACTTCAACTCGACTCCCCTGGGAGCTCCTGGGACTCCCATGGAGAGAGTGATGTCAGCAGATCTGCACTCCAGCCAGAGGGGAAGACAGTGATGACCATTGGCATACCTCAAGAGGTTGGTAACGGGGCCAGTGGGGCCAGTGTGGAGGATCAAGTCACACCCAGCGAGGGGGCAGATCTCATCCCTGTCTCTGACAAGTGGGGACACTTGGGCGATTAACCTTGCTGAGCATCAGCAGCCTTGTGAGGCTGTCCCTGGGATTACATTAAATAATAATTTCATGGCAACAGTGAATACTCAAGGAACAGCCACGGCAATGGGAACAGACAGAAGGGAAGGAGATCAGAAATGTCACTGGGTTGAACCTGCATGTCTTAGTGGTGAATTATGTTTGGGACAAAAGATTACTGGGTTTGGAGGTGCCACCACAGATGTGGCAAATGCAGGAGGAAGAGTGGGCTGGGGGTTAGTGCTCTGGATCCCATCAGAAACTGCAGTGGGTCGGGTGGGGGTGGGTAAAGGTGCAGCAGCCCCACCCAAACTTCACTTTTCATAAGAAGCCCCTGGGGGCTTTATTAAACCAAGGATTCTGATTCAGGGGTCTGGGCCAGAACTAGGAAATCAGGCAGGAAGCTGACCTCTCTACTTTTACTCCTGGGAAAACTCAGAGTCCAATCTGCAGCCATCTCTAGCAATGCTTCACATTGCTGGGTTGTGTGTATTAACTTCACTCCCTCTCTTCTACCTTTATTTTCCTTCTATCTTGACATTTCTCACTCATGTATTTTTAATATGATCTTGTGGCATTCATGTAAATTCTGGTAAGCTGTCTTATATTATTTCTGGAACAAAGATAGTGAACCAAAAAACAAATGTTAAGGAAAACATTACTTATAAATGAAATTGTGCCTTAAAATATCTTGGCTAACTTGTTACTTGTAGGCAATCTGTTAGGACTCCTTTTCTGTTTTGAATAAAATTGTCACTACCTGATGGATCTGCTTTGAAAGTAACTTCTGATAGAGGTCATCTAATTTCATACCTGCTCCTCATTTCTATTGGTGCTGCCTGGAAAGCACAGAATGTGAAGGAGTGTATGTGTGTGGGCACACCAGGGATTTGCTGACCTGGAAGTAGGGAAGCCTGGTGCCTCAAAAAGCTGTATTAGGACAGGCAGAGACAGGACAGGAGCTCCTACCTGAGGCCTGGTGACTAGAACCAACAGAGTGACTGGCAGGGAAGGCCTGTGATCAGGACAGCCACAGTGAGATGAATGTGGGCAGGGGCTGGTGCAGGACAGAGCTGGAGTGAACACTTAGCTCCCTATTTGAGCCAGAAGCCGTGGGGCCACAACAAAGAGCAGGGGACAGGGATGGCATGATACTGTCTGGAAAGCTGGGTATGGAACCTCAGGGGTTCAAAGCTAGAGCTATGGCTGTAGCTGATGTCTGACTGGGTCATGATTCTGCATTTATTCCAAGTCTGCGACTCGAGAGAGTTTGTAGCAGAAAGAAGCATGGAGCTATCCAGTCAGGTTTCTGGGTGGAGATTTTATCTCTCGAGTAGTTGATTTACTCCTAAAACAGAGCCTTTGGTGCCATAGCAACCTCAGACCCAAAATGGGCAAAGAAATAAGCTGCTCACTATACAGCAGGATCTACCTGGCCATCATCACACTCACTGCACGCTTAATACATCCGGGTAACAGCTCCAACAGGAGGCCTTATTTACCCTCATTTTCTGATGAAGGCCACCCACTAATAAAAGGGTAAAGCCAGGTTTCCAAACAAGGTCCTTACCATGTGGCTTGCCACAGAAAAGTCTCCAAACATAGGAATACAAGGATCAGCAGAGTGTCCACATGCACAGGGCCTCCCAAGCTACACTGGACTTTTGAGCACACCTCAGTACATCCCTGAGGCAGGGCCCATTCACAACCACACATCCATGCAGATACACACACAGCGGGCACGGAGAGAAAAGCATGTGTGTGCACAGGTCTCAGCTTACTGGCCGTGTTAACACTGGGAGGACAATTCTTCTCTCCAGTCAATGCTCTCTACTCTGTCCTGCAGACTCTCCCTTCCCCGGGCTTTTAGAAAACACCCCTATGTGGTCACCTCATCCCCTCCCACCACTGATGCAGGCCAGGCTTTTGTTCCCAGATGTGGAGGGCAGGGCAGGCTCTGGAAATGCCCCCTCTCTGCACTGTCAGAGCCTGACCCTCTGGTGTTGGGGGAAGAAGGGAGAGGGGGGTTCCCTCCACTACCCTGATGAGGTGGCCAGCTCTGCCTGCACACCCTGTATCTTGCTGGTGCAGTCCCCTGCCAGCAGACAGCCTCCTGGCTAGGGAATAGGTAAGGGGCTGAGCCCGATGAACCCCCAGTAGGACGAGCATACACATGTGGGCGTGCAGAGCATGCTGTGGATGGCCCATGTCACCTGACCACCCCTCCTCTTTCTTCTCTCCTGTCCCACAGTCATGGGAAACTGGCCCTGGAGGCTTTGATGGCTCCCTCCCCTTCTTACAGATCCTGTTCTTTGAGAGTGATTCTCTGTGGGAGGGAACCCTGACCAGGTGGAAGATTTTCACCTGATTCCCTGCGCAGTCTTTGTGAGAGCAGGGAGTGTGTGGCAGGTGCTAGAGGAAGCTGCAGAGACCTAAGGCAGGGCTCTGGTCCCCTGTGCACCTCTCTTTAGAGTGGGGATGCTTAACATTTCTTTCCTTTGTTTTGGCTCTGGTCACCACTCTCTGGGCAACAGGAAAGCCCCCTCTATGTCATGTCACACACACAGCCATAATGTAGAAAATTAAATCTAGGGTGCATATTGCACAGGTGGTGGCAACAGAAGTCAGGATATTTCTCTGGGGTACTGGTCCTACATGATCCTGGACAGGCAAACCTTTAATGTCAAGGCACTGCCCTAGGGTCTGGGATCCAGGATATAGTTAAAATCCTGGGCTGACCTTCCTCCTCTTTTTAGCAGCCAATGTGATCTGCTGACTGCCCCCAGGTTCAGTCACACACAAACACACCACACCCCCTGACACACATACACAGCAAATGCACACCCCTGAACACAAACACATACATACATTCCCACAGGTACCTCCCACCCTGTACATGCACCTGTTGGCCCACCAGTCCTCAGCGTAACTTCTAGAGTCTAGGGCTGCTGGTCTGCCCTCTGGGGCCCACATCAGCCAGGGTCAGGACACCAGTGAGAGAAGCGTTCTTGTTTTTCATTCAACGGTGGTGCCTGCCCGGAGCTCAAAATGCAGATGTGTTTTCTACAAAAGTGCACAGGTAAGAAGAAAAATAGTGGCTGCAGAGACCTCAAAAACAATAGCAGAACAAAGACCAATTCCTAAAGTGGCAAGAAAGAAAAATCTGAAGCCAAGTCTCACTTGACTTGCTTTAGCCTTGGCAGCCTCATTGACAAATCTGTTTGCAAACTGCCCAGGAACAAAGGGGCCACAGAATCCATAAAATCAGTAAGCTGGAGAGCCCTGGAATAGGAGCCCGTACTGCTCCAGCACACAGGCCCTGCGCACATGGCTGCTTCTACTTCACCTCTGTGGGCTCCAGGGATAAGTGCTCTGCAAATGCTAATCACTCACAGGAGTTTAAAGAAAAACTACTGTTCAGCCATTCTGTTCACAAGCCAGCACACTCCTTACCACAGATCTCTAGTCATAGAAGAGGCAGACAGGGAGGCCTGAGACTCCATAGCAGGGCAGGAACAGACTGGCAGGGCAGCCTGCGGTGTGTCCTGAATGAAATCCAGCTTTGGCATCTGCTCACCGGCAGGTGTCCATCCTGGCATGTGTGCTCATCTGTAAGACGTGAGGCTGCCCTGGAAGTCTGTGAGGGCTTGCGCTATTTACCTCTGCGATGTCCTCATCTGTAGCTCTGCTCTCTTGTGGATAGAGTCCAGAGCTCCCTCTTCCTGGGCTGGTCAGGAAGGCAGCAGAGAACACACCATGTGGCAAACTCTTCTGGTCCTTAAAGGCTCACTACACTGAGGTGGAAAGAATGCAGGCTGTTTTCCTCATCCAACCTGCCCCTGGTATCTTCTAGGAGTCCAGAATTGGAAGGGTCTGCACAGATCCCTTCTGGCTCCTTTACTTTCCTACAGGAATGACTGAGGGCCCAAGCTGGGTGGCTGGTCAGCTGGGCCTAGGGTCCAGTGCTGTAAGCCTTGCTGCTCCCCATCAGGTACCCAGGGCTGGGACTAATACTCAGCCTGGCTGGGGGGAGATTATATTGTTTACATGAATCAACAATTAATGCATAGTATTGTGCTCACAGGACCTATCTCAGAGCTGCCTGAAAGGACATAAAACATCTTCCCCAAATGAACAACCCCACCATCCAAAATGTACCCCATCTTGGGTCCAGGGTGGTCAGTAAGCTAAGGTTCCAGATACACCTGGCTGCCCCTTTCCTTCTGTAGTGCCTGTGGCCCCTGGGGGACTGGCTCTCAACTACTGGAGCACCCGTTATCAGATCCCCATGGATGCCAGATGGTCTGTCTTGGTAGCTCCCTCACATGAAGGATGAGAAGTAGGGCTGGATACAGGGTAGGAGAGGTGCAATCCAAGGTGGCCTTCACCTGCTGCACAAGCACATACATGTTTCACCCCTTCCAAAGTTTATCTACCCATGTTATCTTAAGAATTCAAGTTTAGTATTGCTCTTCTCACTTTACTCAAAACTGTAGGAGGCCACCAGTGGCCTTTAAGAACATGCATTAGGAAGTAGGCCAGTATGCTATCTATATATATTAGCTCCTTTAATCCCCACATTAAAGGAAACCTATAGGGTGGGAAGTCTGTCCCCATTTCAGAGATTAGGAAACTGAGGATGAAGTGGTGAAATTGCCTGCCCAGTGTCATACAGCTACTAAGCAACAGAGCCAAAGGCCATGCCCTGAGCTCTTCTAGTTTATAATCACGAATAACATCACCTGGCTGAGTTGAAAATAACCTCAATGGCCAAGACATTGGCAGAGAAAGGATGTGCACCCAGGCCCATTCCTAGACCTCTCAGACCATACCACTTCCCTACATGAAACCTAAAGGCAGGAGGGACGCCTGCAAAGGTGCTAGGGAAGACAGAACGGGGGGTGAACCAGCTTGAAGTTTTGGCCTTCTCTCAATCAAGCTGCCAGTTTCTAAGTCCCCAGCCTTTGGCTCTCTTCCTCCTTAGCTCCGCTCTGGGAAAGTAAGCACACATTTGTCACCCTGACAGCACAATAATGAGAGGAAACCAGGGCCTGGAGTAGGAACAGACAGGGCACACAACGCCCAGCACAGTAGGACTGCCAAGCAAAGGCTGCCTCCTACCCAATGCACAGTCACTTCCCTCCTATGTTCCAGGGTCAACCAGATGCCCTTTAAAGGGAGGCCCTGGGGCTGTGGCAGGGACCTAGAGAGTCTGTGATGTCTTTCTGGAGAGGTCTATCAAAAGGTACTCCCAGGTTGTTGCCAGGCAACCAAATGACAGTGGGACAAGTGCCTCTCAACTCTGACCACTTGCCCCAGTTTATATGGACCCAGCTTAGGTATCAGTTCTGATAAAAAGATGAAGGGGCATGCTAGCTTGGTAATTTAAACCCCACCTCATCCTAACACCATTAAGGCCTACTTGGGACAGCAGTAAGGAACTGAGGCCTTAGGGTGGAGGGTGGACCTAGGTCGGGATGAGTGCTTTCTTAGCTTGGTTTCTTCCTCCAGCAATGCTGCCATCTCTACTCCGGAGATGGACTCCCTGAATGTTAGGCCAGGAAGCCAATGCAGGTGCCTGGCTCACAAATTACTTGCAGAAAGTGGCAAAGAAGGATGTGAGGCTACTCTGTCTGGCTTCTGCCGGGTGTTCCGGAAGTCAGCTCTGAGGATATGCGGAGAAGCAGACAACCCTCCCCTGGGCCTCCCATCCTAGCCAAATGAGGATTGTCACATCAAGCCTGTCACTGTCTTCTCACTTGAGCTGGAGGTGCTGCTGTGAAGCAGAGGCCCTGATGAGCACAGGCTGTGGAAGCATCACACTTGCTTCTGCAAACGCGTGACATGAGCCAGATGCCTAACCAGCTGGAAGGAGCATCCGCAAAAGCACATTATTTGTACTCAGAGGATCCTGCCCTGCACCAGGCCAGGGAAGGAGCCCTGCTCACACCTGTTAAAGAGGTTATTGCGGCGAACCATCCGCAGAAAGCCAGTGGGGTCAGTGACTGAGTTGAGTTTGTTGTTCATCTCTTCGAATTGCTGGTCCATGATGTCTCCAGCTTCACTCTCTGTCTCGCTGCTGGCACAGGCCCTACAGGAAAAATTGCAGAAAAAGCCTCTCAGAGAACAGAAGTGCTGAGCTAGGGAAGTCATCTCAGAGGTACTGTGCCATTTAGCTACCCAATGAACCCCTACTACCGAGGCTGGCATTTCCCACTTCCTCCTCACCCTCATCAGTGTCCCTGAGGCTCTCTTCTTAAACCTCACTTGTCCAGGGCTTCTCAAGATGAACTCTGGTGGGTATTCATGGCCCATCACCCCTCACTTGCTGTGAACTTTCTACAGGCAGGAGCAGTGTCTGAGTAAGTAATGCATTCCCAGTGTCACACATGCATGACACACATGAGGTGACACGCTGGTTGTGACGGGCCGACAGGGTCTTCTTCCCAGAACAGAGCTGAGAGGAGTACAGCTGTGTGACAATCCTCCCAGAACAAGTACAGTCCATTCCAGAAACAGTAACTAGGCAGCTAAACTGTGCCAGGTACCATCCTAGGCATGGGGGACATGCAGCCTAAAAAGTCATTTTCCAGATGAGACAGACACACTCATAAGCAGCTGCAGGGCCAGGCAGAGTGGGCATTGTCTGAAATGGGAGCTTGAGAAATGCTGTTGATCTGGCCCATTTTCCAAGCTCAGCATGAGGATGCAACTGATTTTGAATTAATAAATTCATATTTCCCCTATGACAGATTTTATTACAACATCTCACAATGGGTTTTAAGTAAACCAAAATACCCAAAGTGCCTAGATTCATCAGCAAAGTTAAAATGACAAAAGGTTTATTAAATGTAAAACCTACGCACTGTTCTCTGAGGAGACACAGCAAGCCAGGTCAGGGCAAACAAGTCCATGAGAGCATGGTCACCTGCAGCCACCCCCCTCCCCCCACCCCATACCTCACAGCTGGCTGAGGCCTGGCCAAGGCACATCTCTACATTGACCCCTTACCTTCCTTTGGCTTGAAGTTTAGACTTTGCTAAATGATACCTAGTCCACAGATAGTTATTACTACGGGAAATATGGAAAAATTTCTTTTAAACCTCCCAGCTGACTAAGTACCAGTGTACAAAGTGGGGAGCACCAAGGCAGAGGAGGCAAAAGTCAGACTCGCAGTCCTGTCATATGCTAGGCAAGTGGGACTCTAGAGAGGAGTGGGCTTCCTCACACTGACAGGGAAGTGCATGGAGATTTTGGTTTAAGGGAAATACGGCCTGTTTCAAATGGCCGACCTGGTGATGCCTGTGACAGAGAAGAGTAATAAGCCCCTCACTGGGTCATTCTGCAGGCCAAATAAGAACAGCATGTAAAGCTGCTACAAAAATGTAAATGCTCCATGAGAACACCAACCCTGGTGTGACGGTTAATTTTATGTCAATTTGATTGGCCTGCAGGGTGGAGTGGGATGTTTGGTTAAACATCATTCTGGGTGTGTTTGTGAGGGCCTTTCTGGATGAGATTAATAATCGGGTTGGTAGACTGGGTAAAGCAGATTGTACCCCAGGCTGGGTGCACCTCAGCCACCAATCCACGAAGGTCTGAAGACAACCAAAAGGGGAGTAAGAGACAATTCACTCCCTCTGTCCCATCTTCAAGCTAGGGCATCAGGCTTCTGCCTTCACACTTGGACTTGAACTGGAACTTACAGCATTGGCTTTCCTTGGTCTCCAGCTTGCTGCTGCTGCTGCTGGGACTTCTCAGCCTCCATTACTGTGAGCCAATTCTTCATAATAAATCTCTTTATATAAACACATACATATAAACATACCCTGTTTATACATATTTAGCATATACAAATACATTCTATTTGTGTGTGTGTCTGTCTTCTACTCATTCTGTTTCTCTGGAGAACTCAGACAAAAACAGCTGGAAATTATGTCAGAACCACACTGATGGCTGGGAAAGTCCTGGCTAGTAGCCTGCTTTTCTTCCCAGCTTGCACAGTCTGGAATTGGCTCTCAGACAGTATAGTACCTGGCATGCAATAAGTGTACCAAAGGAATTACTGAATAAATGAATGGCTTATACTGCAGAGCATTTTAAAATATGCAACGTATCTTTATATAGGTTTAATTTCTCTGTGATAATCCTGTGAGGAAGCTTTTATTGTCACCATAGTATATGAGGAGATGGAGGTGTGGAGAAGCCAAGAAACTTGGCCCAGGAGCATTGAGTGGTGGAGCCTGGCTGAGGTCTATAGCACTTGCTGACCTCCCAACTCTCCTCCTTTAAGGCTCTAAGCTTCTGACAGACTCCGTGCTTCTCTGTCTGGGGTTTGCCTATAAAAGGGAGGGGCTGAATACAGGAAGCAAGAGAAATCAAGAAACTTCTAGCATCTAAACAAATCACTAGGGCTTCCATCATGCTAGAGAGCTTTTATTCCTCTCACCGCCCCATGGATGTCAGCTGAACAGGAGAGCAGATGAAGGTTTGAAATGCTCCCTTGGGAGCCGAGGGCCCTTCACAGAGACCCTGGTAAATATCACTCAGCAAGCTCCTCTGTCCAGGGACACATTTATCATCTGAATGAGACTGCCTGCTTGGAGCTGAGAAATCTGCTTGTCATTCAGCGCTTTGCAAAGGGGAGAAGAATTGGCTGGAACCAGTATCAGCCTCCATTATCTTGCAGTTCCACTCTTGCTGTCAGCTGCAGAGTGAGCCCTCAGAATCTTCTGCTTAATAGGGTTGTTTCCTATTTCCTGACCCTTCAAAGTAACACTGAAGGAAAAAACAAACAGGTGATGTCAGAGATAAAGGAATCTCCCATTTACAAAACAAGCCTCATCTATGTAGTAGGGGTCCCAAGTACAGTCCACTGAGCACAATCACTACCCTGTACCCATTTCTCAGGATGACTTTCTAGAGATGTCACATTATACCTATCTGTCCACCACAAGCTCTGATTCAATTCGCTTTGCTTCAACATGGTTACAGAGTGGGAATAAACAGAGGAGGGTCACATTCTACCTACCTTCAAGGCACTTACTATCTAGTATGACATTATAGTATTCTTTAGACGTCTCTTTACTTGTTAGTAGCCAATCCCTTTCACTCTGATTTCCATTACAGGTAATAATTCTTCATCTTAACCTATCTCTGCTGAAATTACTGTGTGGTTTTGTATTCCTACTTTGATACTGACATACACAGTGTATGTTAATTTAAAAAATAAAATAATAAATTCTGGGAGGGAGTTAGGAAAGTAAGATAAATGAGGTGCCACTCATTTAGTTATCTGGCCATTAGGCTGATGAACCTTCTAAAACATTTATTGTACAACCAGTATGTTGCAGGTCTTTAGCTGGGGCTGGGTTTACTTCAAATGAAGACAGCCTCTGCCCCTGGAAAGTTCAGAAAAGGTGCTAGACAGGCATGCTAATCTCTGCAAGACACAAAAAAGAAAATATTACATAGTGGTATTTGTATGTGTATATATATATAATGAATGAATAATTGGTGCTTGATTAAGGAGATGGAGAAGAGAAAAAGAGAGGAAGAGGACTGGGCATGGTGGCTCATGCCTGTCATCCCTGAAGCAGGAGGATCATTTGAGCTTAGGAGTTCATGACCAGCCTAAGCCAGAGTGAGACCCTGTCTGTATTAAAAATAGAAAGATTAGCTCAGCATTGTGACAGGCTCCTGTAGTCCCAGCTTCTCAGGAGGCCGAGGCAAGAGGATCTCTTGAGCCTAGGACTCTGAGGTTGCTGTGAGCTAGGCTGACGCCATGGCACTCTAGCCTGGGTGACAGAGTGAAACTCTGCCTTAAAATGAAATAAAATAAAATAAAATGAGGAAGAGGGAATGAATATGAGGATATGAATGAATAAACAAAGAGTGGCTGTGCAGAAAGTGACCCTGGAGCACTTGGACTCATGGTCTGAGTCTGGCCACTATTCTGATGGCCACCTTCTGAAGCAGAGAAGGAACAAAAGAGAAGTGCTGGCCTTGCAGACAAAACTGGTAGTCATAGCTCTGCTGGGAGGATACCTCGAGGGGAAGAAGGGATGTGAGCCTGGTGGTAAGGTGTGAGGAGTGAAAAGCGGGGCACTCCTGACTCTCCAGCTGCCCAGCACGAGCCAGCTAGGGAGGTGCCTAACCTTAAGATCCTGCCTCTCCTTTATCCCCATTCTGCTCATATTCTAGTCCTATTCACCCAGCTCTGGACCCATGGTCCTGCCTACTTGTCCTACCCTCTGGACTTGACTGGCATGCTCTAGTTCTCCTTCCCTCACAGCTTTCTGGGCCTAAAGATTCTGGCTCAGGCTTTCCTTCCCTGACCCTTTTCTCCTTCTTGTTCTAGGCCCCTGATTTGGCACTTGCCCATCAGCCAGAGTCCTGGCTGGACCCTGCTCCAGTCCCCTGCCTGAGGTTGGGTGGAAGGTTGAGATTTAGATCCCCACGGTCATAGAGAACAGAGAGAGCTGAAGGTCAAAATCAGTAAAAGTTGGCCTAACTGTGGGACAGTGAAGTACATGTCCTGGAGAGGGCTGTGAGGGGAGTGTTAGAGAGGAAGCAGTCCAGATGCAGACAGATGCCAGGCAGGTGCCACCTGCCTGGCCAGCATCTGCTCCAGGGGTGCTGTGAGAAGCCCAGCTCCTGCCTGCTCTGGGGAATATAAATCATGCCGTCACCAGACACAGGCTCCAAAATGCTGTTCCCATGCATCCCCAGAGAGAGGGAAACGGCCCATGAATCAAGCACCTCGGAGCTGTGCCAGAGCTCATCCTGTTTTGGGGGACAGGGCTTGGCAAGAGACTCCAGACAGGATTTTCATTTGCAAGTGTGGCCTCCTGATCTCTCCAAGAACACGCTCTCTGTCATCCCTCTGACAGTAAAACTGAAATTCCACATATCACGCTTTTATTTATGTCTCAACATCCTTTTGCTAATTCATTCTTTCTTCCTCTCTCTCCTCCCCCGTCCCCCAATCTCCAGGCTTCTTGTGCACTTATAACCAGTTATTTGCTGAAGACCAACCACGAGCAACCCTGAAGCTGGAAACTATGGGCAACTCGGTCTTCAGTGTCCCCTGCACAGGGTAGTGAGGTGGCTCCTACAGCACCAGCCCCAAACCAGTGGGAGCACATCAAAGACAGCAAAATACTCTTTTCAAAGCAAAGATTCCTCTACAATTGGCAAAACTTGAGGAAGCAAGAGTGAATTCACTTGCTGCTACCACATATAATCATTTAGTGCCTCCTGATTCCAAGAGGGAGGTGGGAGGGAATCTCACTGTGGGAGATTCTACAACCAGGAAGCAGAGAATGTCTTGCAGATATGAAGAGATGCACAGATGACAAACACCATGGGCATTTATTGGGTTTTGTGTGGCCAGTCTGCTGATGGCTGAATGGGCCCATTTTCCCCAGAAGCCACTTAGCAACAGAATGCCAGAAACTAAAGACATGAGACTTCAGGAACTCAGGTTGTCTGAGACCTTTGAACCTTTCCCAGGTGAATTACTTACTACTCCCTGTCTGGTCTTTTCATAGTGACTATTAGTAAACCTTTAAGATGAAAAGAGCCAGGGCTTATTTTCAGGGACAGCAAGGAAAGTGGGGGAGGCATCCTACTCCATGGATTGTCTCACAGAGAAGAACCCAAGAAAAGATGTAAGTCTTTGAAGAATGAAAACTGGCTATATGTTGGGGATGGGGGGAAGGGGTTAGTGTAGTAGACAGCTTTGGGGAAGCTGCCCTGATCATAAAGATTCTAGTTCTAGAAATTCCCTCCCAGATCCACAGGATCACAGGGATGAGCACCTGGTGCTGAGTTTATGCCCCATGACTCTCTTCCCCAACATTGCTGACTGCATCAGGGGTGGATTTCTGACCTAAGCTAAGCCCACCAGATTCCCTTCCCAAAAATATGAGCAGTGGAATTCAGGGAGAGCTAAATGTGACTTCCTGTGGCTAGTTCTATAGGCTGTGGGTGAGCACAGGAGCCACATAGGGTGACTGTTTTCCCACATTAGGACTCGGAGCAGAGAGCATTTTACACACTGCTGGAGGTGCTAACTGGAGGAGCTAACTGAAGCCACTGAGCAGTGAGGAGAAACAGGTGCCTTATGCAGCCTGGGGCTTCCCCAGCCTTCCTTTTCTAATCCAAGCTTGCCCTTGGATTACATGATTTCCTTGGATTTCACCCCCATAATTTTATTAGAAATCCCCCTCTATAGACTATGAATGCTTTTGAGAGGATTGTTGTTGAGGGGAGAGGGAGAAGAAGCCGAGAAGTATCCTCAGGGACCTATGTGGCCTTGTTACACTAAGTCAGTGCCACAGCTGCCAAGTTGTTCTGGCATCATTCTTTTTTTTGAAACAGAATCTCACTCTGTCACCCTGGTAAGAGTGCTGTGGCATCAGCCATGCTCACAGCAACCTGGATTCAAGTGATCTTCCTGCCTCAGCCACCTGAGTAGCTGGGACTACATGTGCCTGCCACAATGCCCAGTTGCTTTTTCTATTTTTAGTAGAGACAGGGTCTCACTGTTGCTCAGGCTGGTCTTAAACTTCTGAGCTTGAGAGAGCCACCTACCTCAGCCTTCCAGAGTGCTGGGATTACAGGCGTGAGCCACCGTGCCTGGCCTCTCTAGCATCATTCAAACTTGTAGGACATGTAGGAGTGCAGTCGGAGGCAGTCAGTGGGTAGGAAGAGTGCAAGCTGCACACCAGAGAGATGTGCTGTCCCTGTGAGGGCAGGGACAATGTGAATGCCATTCTCCTCAGAAAACTCCTTCCAGTGAGCCCACTCATATCATATTCCAGTCCTCATGACCAGAGGAAACGTGGTACAGCAAGCACAGACTCTGAAGTCAAGGCCACTGGTTCAAACTCACCCTAGCAGTGGGGCCTTCCAGCATTCACTGTTGACACTAGCTAAGGGGTATTAATAGCTTCTTCTCGGAAATCCAATCACTACCACAAATTCAGTGGTCTCTCTGCGGATATTTGGATGAAATAAGATTTGATTTCTTGCTTTTGTATGTCACTCTAGAAATTGCTTTTCTCTGTATCATCTCAAGACTGCAACCCATACTATATTTAACAGTTGTTATTTATAGAACAAACATTCTGTTGGTCTGAAGGCAAATAATTACCTCTACCTGCCAAGAATCTATGAGCACGCACACACACAAACATAGTATGAATGATCAATAAGCCTGCTTTTGTTGTTAAACTGATAAAAGAATACAATTCCTCCTCAAATATGCTTTCTTAAGATCACTGGGATGAAAGAAAGCCTTCCGGCCTTTGGGATTCAGAAATGTGCAATTTTAACTCGAAAGCACTTTGTGTGTACCCTGCTTATCTCATGGCCTAGAATTATCTAGTCTGCACTTAAGTGTTAAAAGAAGGAACGTGGGTATTTTTTCTAGCTTTTCTTCTTTCAGTAAACACTATGATCAAATAAATAAGAAGGTTTCACTTCCATTAGCTCAGTAGTCTGTGTGCATGAAGACTGTCATCGATTGGAAGGCCCCATTATGTGGTGTCTATTTTTGAAATCTTTGATGAGAAAGCATTGGCAATGGAGATCCCCCCTGACAAAGGGGCTCTCAAACCCACTCTAACATCAATTACCATTACTGTAGGCAGTTGTAATACAATGGTATTTGTGTATCTAAACATAGAATAGGTGTAGTAAAATACAGTATTATAATCTTATAGGACTCTTCTGTGTATGCAGTTCATTGCTGACTAAAATATTGTTAAATACATGACTGTATTTAAAATTGAATCTAAAGGTAACCAATTGAAAAAGTAGAAGCCCCTTTATCCTCCCACAAAGTGAGCACTAAACTACTATATGAACAGACAGCCTGCATGACAGATGTGTATGTTTATATACATTCATGTGTGTATGTCTGTATATGTGTGTGTACCCAGGAATGGGACCTCATTAACTGAGGTGTCAGTACAATCAATATCAGACACTAAAGAAACATGCACTCTGCAGCACCTTCCCTATCCAGATGCACATAGACAATGGCTTTGAGAACCTGTCTTAGGGCTTTTAGGTCCCCATCTCGATCAGGGCTCAGACAAGGAGGGTGTGAAAAGACTGGTGGAGAGATTTCTTTGGAGAGAGTTACCACCATAGAGTTAGTCCCCACCCCAGCCCTTCCAGGAGAGTAGTGAGATTAACCATCTTATTGGAGGTATTTTCATGGAGGTACTACTCAGAGAACTTGGAAACGTCTACTCTGAAGTCAGGAGAAGGACATGCAGGACTGAAGCCTGCCTGCCCTATGCTGAGTGGGGTCTCACTGACCCACTCTGCTCCTTTCCTGCTAGACGGGCAAGGCTAGGGAGGGAATAGCCTATGCTCATGGAGTTCATCAGGGGCAAGGATGCAAGAGTGCTTCCTGTGGACCAAATGTAGTCCCAGGGAGGGGAGAGCAGGCATGGCTCGTCTTCATCTCTGTCCAATTAGGGCCCCTGGAGAAGCCAGTTGAGGCACACCACCCGATGCCAAGGGATGAGAAGAAAAATGGAGGACGAGAGGTTTGTCTACCCACGTTCAACAAGCTGTAGGTACCTCTAAAGGGCCTACAGAAAACAAGATTCCATTTTAACCATCTGTCAGACCCAGAGTTCTCAAATACACACAGCCTGGAAAGAACAGTCTATCGCCTAGCCCCTTGCAATACCAGCAAGTGAGTGGCGGAGGAGGCAGGCCTACCTCCTTCCCCATAGCAGGCTTCCAGCCGAAAGCCCCCAGGTGAGTGTAATGCTCTCCTCTCCTTGACAATGATGGGATAAACTCTGGCTGTTGAACATGACCACAGTCAGGTTAATAGGAAGAGGAATTTAAGTGCTTTATAATTTGTTTGATAACAAGAGTATATCCAGTTCAGTTTTTCCTTCCGCTCCAAGAAACCATATTGCCCTTAGGCATGGAGGAAGGAAGACATTTTTGTCTTTTTCCTGAATTCTTTCTCAGAGTCATGCTGTTCCTCAAAATTGCAGAGAACTTCCCTGTTCTTTCCCACTCTCCAAAATGGGATCCTGTACTCAGAGCCACATCCTGTGCACAGGAGTCTGGGAAGGCAGCCATTCTTGCCCATGGGGGATGGTTTTTGCCTGGGTGAATCCATGAATGATTGGGCTCCTGGCCTCTGAGAAGTGAAGGTGAGGTGTGTGACGTGGTAAAAGCATACAGTCCAGAATGGGATATACTCATTCACCCAGATGTCTTGGATGGCCTGCAAAGTACAAGATGCTGTGAGAGATCCCAGCAAGTGTTAGGCTGTGCTCTCAGGAGTTCCCAGCCCTGGAGGGAGCTCAGTGCAGTGAGACACATCTCTACCATGAGCCAGGAGCTGCAAAGTGTGCAACCCGGAGGGTCACAGAGCTGCAGAGTAGGAGATCCTTTACGTCCTCTCAGAGGCAGCAGCACTTGAGATGAGTTGAGGAAATGATCCAGGACTGGAGGAAGTGAGGACAGCAGAACAGGATATTTAGAGGTGGGGTGTGGAGAAACAGTTAAAGCAAAACCACAGATGTGGCATTCAGATAAAATACATAAATATTGTCAGATTTGTTTTCCAAAAACCAGGACCCAGAAGACAGTGCAGAGCAGGTGTCAAGACTGCTGTCATCTAGTGCCAGGTAAGCTTGCACATCTTATCTCCCACCACCAGCTGAGACAGACTGCTCCATCCAAACCAGGCGCTCTCTATTCTGTGAATACACTTTGCAATGGGCCACTTTCCTGCTTTGCTTTGGCCATGCCCTTGACCTGGACTCCCCCTGTTCATCACCATGACCTGCCTACACACATGGAAATTATGCTATTCCTTCAAAGATGAGCTCAAATGCCTTGTCCTGTAGAAAGCTTCCCCTGTATGCCTCCTTCTCTGAGCACCTTCAGCAGCACCTGCTAGGTGAAAAATTCCTCAGTTCCAGATCATCAGGAGCCTTACAGTCTGTTCCTCCTTGCCCCTTGTTGGACAGGTGTGGAGGCAGGGGCCCTGTCTCATGTCTCTGACCCTTACAAGGTCTAGAACAGGGCTTTGGCTATAGCAGAGCTCAGCACAGGCTGGGTGGCTGCACAAGGACTCCTGAGGGTGCCTGCCCTCATCACCCGAACTTGGGGAGATATACCCCAGCCCACAGCACCCCATAATACCCTTAATACAGCTGGGAAATGGTTTTACTGCAAAAAATCCTACCACACAGGTTAGCTTCTGTCCCCTCAGGAGAACCAAATTAGTCACTGGAAAAACAAAACACGCACCTTTAAGTAAACAGTGGTTTTTCAGCAATTGTAAAATACCTTTCTTCCATTTCCTTCCTAGAATCTTGAACTTTCTATGAGGTTATCAGAGAAAGGAGGGATTGTTAGAGTAACAATTTTTTTTTTTAAAGCAGAGTTAGTTTGGGGTCAGATTTCTAGAGCACTAGAGAACACTGAACCTTTGGAGGCAAGTCCCAAATCCATGGCACTTGTCTATTCCTTTCCCTGCCCTGGCTGGGGACTGTACAAGGGCTCACTTCATCCTGAGATGTGTGAGTGTGTGTGCATGTATGCACAAAGGGAAGCAGTGAGTATGCATATTTGTGAGAGCACTTACTAGAGTGTGGCAGTTAAGAGTATGGTAAATGAGTGTGTGTGTGTGTGTGTGTGACAGCAAGGGCATGTGGGGACAAAGAATTCTATCAGGTAAGTAGCTCTGAGCCCTTTCATGGGGCATGTGAAATAAAGTACCCATCCTGATCTGAAATTAGGCCTCCCTAATTCCAAATCCAAGGGCAATAGAGTTGAGACATGTTATTAATGACAGCTGAAGTCAATTACTGAGTCCCAGGATCCTTCTAGCATATTGTCATTAATCCTTGTAGCACAGCTAGAAGGCAGATCACCTCATCTTCGTTAAAGAGGCCTGAAGGGAGACCCAGAGGAATTCAGGTACTTGTGCAGGACCCCACAGATAACAAGCAGCAGAATTGGGCCTAGGACACAGGTGAGCTGAATCCTAGCCTATGCCTTCCCATGTCATCATCCCACCTCCATGGGCTCAGAAGCTGCCTGACCCAGACACATTTTTCCAAAGGTAATCAGGGGCTAAGAAGTTCAATGATCACAGAGGCATTTCCATTACCTCAGCTCTCCTTAGCGGCATCAACTCCCATATTTGAGGCATGTTTTTAAATTTCATATGATTGTGTGTTCTTGTGGAAAACATAGGCTGAACTGTAAATGGTCTTCAAGATCACCACGAGGTCCATTTCCTTTGTTCACTCAGAAAAAAGAACATCTCTGGGAGGAGCGTTTGCATATACAGTGTATGTGCAATGTATTATTTACATGCATTTATACAGAAAGGGGTTTCAGCCACACGAAGGTAGAGTGTATGGGGTATGGGCAAGTCTTTCTCCAGCTGTTAAAGAACAACCTGTCTGGTTCAGTGTTTAAAGATTTTTGTTTCCTATAATTGCACTAATACACGTTATATTAAAAAGCCAAATGACCCCTTTAACAAACGAAAAAGAGATGAGGGTTTAAGATAATGAGAATATTATAGCAAAGCTCACACTGTGCCTGCTTATAACAGGAGTCCCACAGCTAGACCTCCATGAGTGCTGTGAGAATGCCCTCCCTTGGAGTTGTTATAAACACAATAAAACCTAATATGTCATAATGAAAATGCATATTCTAATACAATATGATCCCCTTAATGAGGAAAACTGGAGGGGGGAGGTTGTTTTATTTATAATCCTCTAAATCTAGGTAAATTGTACATGTTTAAAATTTCTATACAAATAGTGTCACAAAGAGCTATTACACTGAGTCTATTTGGTCTGGACAAGAGACAACAGATTAACAGATCCCCCTCAAGGTGTGAGGAAATGCTAAGCAACAACTAGGGTAGGGGTTATTTTTCATACAGGATGTGGTCCCTAAAAGCTAAGGGTAATTTCCAAAATCACTCCAGATTCCCCAGATCTCTTATAAGTTCATTCAAAATTGATAAATAAGTCAGATGGAGAATGTGGCTCCCATGCTTCTAGAAGGAATCTTGAAAAGCTTTTGTATTCCCTCCTATGATGTTTTAAAAATTGTCATATTTGTGATTGTCTAAATTGAATTGTGGGTGAAAACAGGTTCCTGTTCACGCATACTGTTTGTTTCCTGAGAAGACATCTAGAAACACTGGTTTTCTGAACTAAGTCAAAGTAATATAGGATTTTCCTTTGTCAATATTGAGGCTTTTACCTCTGCAGAGAACCTGTTCTCTCCCTCCCTCCCTCTCTCTCTCTGTCAGCAAAGCATATTTCCTTCTCTCTCTAATTGGATTTTCTAAAAGAATCTGTTTCCCTTTCTCTTTTCCAGATGCTCAAGATACAGCACTGTACAAAAAGCCATTGGCTGGTGTCGTTCTTGTCTTTTTCTGCCACATTAACCCGGTAGGGGGTTTAACAGCCTGAGATTTTGAAAAGCTGTTGTCAAGTCCTGAAAGCTCCCAAATGCAACTTAAATGGTTATTAGCTAGTAGGATACATCCCCTGCATTCTAATACCTCCATTTAAATAACAATAATAAAGAAAATAATAACAATAAGAGTAAACTCCATGCCTTCACAGCCATGATTATACCCTACCACCCACAGACCACATAGTCTACAGGGCATTTATATGGGATCTAGGAGTGAGGGTCTGCCTTTTGGTTTGGTGGTGGGGCACGCCTGATTTCACAGGCCGCCAGCAGGGGTCGCCCAAGTCATCTAGGAGCCAAATCAGAGCTTTCATGACATTGTGGATAATTCCTTTAAACAATCCAAGGCATAGACAAAAGAGCCAAGGGGGTTCCTTGCTCTATTAAAACCCCTGAAACACATGTATTTGCCAAATGGAAAGGTGCAGAATTAATTGGAAAAAGAGATGGAATTTGTATTCCTCAGCTCCTTTGGGGGTTTTATAATAAATATTGTTAAGCCTTTAATAAGTATGAAGTACCATATATGTACTAAACAAAACAAGCTTTTACAGGTATCAGAATGTACTTATGGTGCATTCCATATTAGATCAAAAGATATAAAAGTTAAGAATAAAAGCAATGATAATAGTGCTATACAGTGATTCTTTATCATAGACTATGCATTTTCCCTAAAATTATTGCTTTCCTTACAATGAATGATCCATCAAAGTACATATTTTTATTCTCATTTCGTAGGTTTTTGGTAATAGGCAAAAAAAGCTCTGCAACATTCAGGAAGCCCGGCCAGTAAGTGGAAGAGCCCAGATTTAAATTAGGTTTTATATCCAACTCTGCCCAACTCCCAAACTGGTATTCTTTCTACAGCCCTATTTTATAGGCAGCATAACAAAATTTACGCATTTCTCATGCCAATGATGCTAAAGGAAATGCTCCCCCCGCCAACAAAAAAAGACCAGCCATTTTCAAGAATAATTAATAAAGTACAAATTGTGCAGATAATAAAAAAAAATACTGTGTTGGCTATGGGGTTTCTTAAATAATATCTTGAGTGTTTTTATTTCCTTATCTATATTCAATACTTTGTAAAATGTCTACAGATGTGAAAATTATAGTAAATATGTTCTGTAGTCTTAATTACTAAATGATTACAAAGTAACTAAACAAGAGGTGGCAGGTTGCCCTGTGGCTTTATTCATCTCTTTCTGGAGAGCAGAAAAATCATAAAGTCTTCTCTGACACAACAGGTTTCTATGGTTACACGAGACATAAATATATTATATGTCCTGTGCAATGTGAAAGGACCAGTCAGGTGCTGTGTGTGCAGCAGACCCCCAGAGGGAGAGCACTTGTGTGGATGATACTCCACAGCCAGCTAAATATTTGTTTCTAGGTTTACAACGGGGTAGAAGCAGGAATAAAAGCTGGCGGTGCTACAGAGACTGTCTACGTAGTTCAGTAGATGTATTGGCATGCCGGCCATAAAGAAATGCAGAGAAAGAAATGGCTTCTGCTTTGTCAGGCTGGAAAACCAGTCCTTAGTGAGCCCTGTGAGGCAGAGGCTTTGTCCAGCACCCGTTCTGATTGCAGGATGGCCTGTCTTCTCCCACTGGGCGTTGGCACAGAATCCACCTGTATCCAAATTATTCTGTTGGTGGTCAACATTTTTTTTAAACCTTAAAGAAGCATAATCATATAGGGGCTGCTGAGAAACCAATAAGAAAAGTCGTTTCCAATCAAGATAGGATATAGTTGGAGACCTATGAATTCAAGATTTACTATTTGCATCAAGAGAAGTGACAAACTGCAATAATCTGCATCATTAAGACTCAGGATGGAATATTGGAAAATCCAGATTTAAAGAGCAAGAGTAATAACAGCTTAGATTTCTCCAGAGTTATTTTTATCGCATGAATTGTGAAGCAATGTTAAATGAAGAAATGATGGTTCCCATTAAACAGAACCCTTAAAATCCTGAACTGCTCCCTTCCCCTTCTTAACTCAGATGTGTTTCACAGATCACCTGTCCCTGACTGCACATGTGCCAGGGGCCCTGAAATCCAGGAAGGTAGTTACTGAGATGGCTAAACTCTTCTTTTCCTTTTTAATGATTAGAGAAAAGAAAAGGAAGGACAGGCCAAAAATTCTTAGAAAAGAGAAGAAGCAAGCTCTTCTGAAAAGACAGTACTTAACCTGGACAAAATGTTCATTTAATATCATTTAGAGCAAAAAGAAACAACACTGTTAGACATTTTTGCCTTTAAGGTCTTTAATGACACAGTAAACATTCTTCTTTTAAATCTAAACGCATCAGGTGGTGCCTGTGGCTCAGTGGGTAGGATGCTGGCCCCATATACAGAGGGTGGCGGGTTTGAACTCAGCGCCAGCCAAACTGCAACAACAACAACAAAAAATAGCCATGCATGTGGTGGGCACCTGTAGTCCCAGCTACTCAGGAGGCTGAGGCAAGAGAACTGTCTAAACCCAGGAGTTGGAGGTTGCTATGAGCTACTGAGGGCGATAAAGTGAGATTCTGTCTCTAAAAAAAAAATGTAAAAAAAATACATAAATAAACATAAATGAATCTACATCAGTGCATCCTGATGTTTGTTAGCCAAAAGAAGTCTTAAATAAATCCCTGACACATTCACCATGATCAGGGTTAAGAAAATAACACAGAAAGTCTGTTTGGGGAAGAAAGGGCACATGGACTCAGTATCTAGCCTTCCTAGAGAGAAAGTGAGGAGCCTGGTTTCCTGCAGCTGCCTTTCAAGATCCAGAAATGTGGCAAAGGCAAGAATGGAGAAGGAATGATGAACTGAACCAAAGGGAAGGCTGTGGTGATCTAGGGATGGCCCTGCATGTGGTAGATTGCTTGCCGAAACAAGGCTGCCTAATGAGTAGCTTGGACTGATTTGAAGACATGGAAATATAAGGCTGAGACTGTGCCAACCATCCCTCCTGGGGTTGGGGCCATCTCAGCTGGCTGCTATATGTGCCAAACACAATGCAAACCCAACATTTCCAGGCTAAAATCTAGAGTTCCAAATGTGTTATTTGGATTTCATTTTAAAATCAGACTTTCAGCCCTGTCTCTGGCCCAGATAAAAGGATAAGGAGGTCAGGAGCATATCAAGGATAGGACAGGGGTGTTGCAAAGGACAGTATGGAAGGAGAAGGGTGTTGACTTCCAACTCATCCACCCGCCATATTGTCCCCTTTATGTAACGTGATAATCCTGATGTACAGCCAACAATCCTCTGTGGGCTCCTCTGCAGCACATATTTGCTGCCATCTCTAATCCTGGGCTCATGTCACTCTACACCCTTGGAATGTTCCACCCTCTCTTTAGACAGCCCACATCTCTCCCCATCAATAAACTCTGCTTAATGCTTACCTCCTCCATGAAGGCAATCTCTCTCACTAATCCCAATTGGCTTTGAACATACAGATCCTTTCATCTAACTTTTAGCATTTGGAGATTTGATTACATAAATTCTATGATCATTTCCAGCTCTAAAATGTCACCCATAATTTAGCAGAATAGCTGAATGAGCACCCACAGTAAAGAGAGGAGAGGGTCCCTGTCTTTGAGTCCAATGTGTTTCTGGAGCCACATCCTGCAGTGGATCTGGGTTGGGCTCATACCATCGCATCTATTTCAGTAAGTTCAGAAAAACTGGCAATACAGGGGAGGGGTAAAAGCAATAATAAATCAGTGTTTATTAAATAGTGCAGAGTGAAAAGAGCAGTGAAAAACAGGTAATGTCTATTCCTTCACTAATTCATTAAATATTTGTTGAGCCTCTTTCATGTGGAGAAAAAATAGGAAGTAGCACAGACACAGAGTCTGCTCTCCTGGAACAACAGTCAAGAACAATACTGGGTAACAAGTGGGAAGAAGGGCACTCAAAGCTACACTGTGAACCCTTAAGAATAAGTGGAATGGTTAGTGGAAAGAGCAAGATATACCCAGAACAACACCTCTAAGGAAACTCTATGTATGTGTGAAGACAAAATGGGATAGAATGGCATAGGCTATAGCGCTAAAGGTGTTTGAAAAACAAGAACGAGAGGTATAGTGTTCTGGAATTGGAGAAGGCAGGCAAGCCCACTGAAGGACACTGAAGATTTAGAAGAATAGAAAGAAAAGGAAAATAGAATTTTGCTTAATGTCTACCATAGATTAAAGGCTATGCTAGGAATTTCCAGGACATTATTTAGTTTTAAGACTCACAGTTCTATGAAGTAAAGATCATAATACCCATTTTATAGATGAGAAAAGTGAGTCTAAAGACTATTAAACAACTTGCCCCAAATAATACAGGTAGTAATTTGTGAGGCCAGGATTTGCCTCTAAGTTTAATGTTTCTCCATATGCCCACCCACATCTCTCTCTCTCCCCACTGCCCTCATTAGTCCAGGCAAGGCCTATATATCCAACCACCCGTCTGTCACTAATCCCCCGGCCCTACTCACTTCCTTCCCCCATTGGCAACCATTCTAATGTGTTTACTGTATATCATTTTGACTGAATTTCTCTCCCCAAATCTGTATATAGGTATTTTAATCATGTATCTGATATCATTTTACATGGTTCATTCTTTCTTATTTTTCCATTTCACTCTATATTTTTAAGATCAATGTGTCCATGCTGCTTTATATATTTTCCTAAAATTCATTATGACAAATCAAACATACTGAAAAATTTAAAGAATTTTATGGTGAATCTCTATATACCTACTACCTTGACTCTATAATTAATATTTTAATGAAATCACTTTATCACATACCTATCCAACTATTTTTCCCTTTTTCTATTCATCAGTTCATTTTGTATTTGGATACAATTCAAAGTTTATTACAGATTTCAACTAAAGTTCCCCTAAATACTTCAGGAAGGCATAATATTAGATTACAATACTTATGATTTTTAGTTAAAATTTATATAAGTATAAAAAAGGTTTAAAAAGTTACATAAAATGAACTGTACAAATCTTTTCTTTTCTTTCTTTTTTTTTGAGACAGTCTCACTTTGTCACCCTCGATAGAATGCTGTGGCGTCACAGCTCACAGCAACCTCAAACTCTTGGGCTCAAGCAATTGTCTTGCCTCAGCCTCCCAAGTAGCTGGGACTATAGGTGCCCGCCACAACACCCGGCTATTTTTAGAGATGGGGTCTCACTCTGGCTCAGGCTGGTCTGGAACCTGTGAACTTAGGCAATCCACTCACCTCAGCCTCCCAGAGTGC
>CAUYRH010119378.1:0-26410 GCA_963574655.1 Perodicticus potto
AAAAAAAAAAAAAAAAAAAGAAGTATCCCTTGCTGCAGGGATGCTGATCTGAGAATGGCTCCTGGGCCTTTAGTGCCACAGGTAGAGATCTCCTGATTAACACCTGCCCGCCCTCTGGGCAGTAGCTCTGGGGCTGGTTTGTGTCCAGTTTTGTTCATCTTCATATCATCTAGGGGAGGTCCTGGCACAGGCAGATCCCCAACCAACATTTGGAAACTGAATGAACAATAGCTATGCTTTTCAAAGAGGAGAACGAAGCTACCAGAGGGTGCCAGAAGCCACAGGTGCTCCTTCTTGGAATTTCCATTTCATTCAAAGAGTATGGAGGATGCTCACTTTGGCAGCACATGGACTAAAAGTGGAACGATACAGAGAAGATCAGCATGGCCCCCTGCACATGGATAACAGACAAAATCGTGAAGCATTCCACATTTAAAAAAATTAAAAAGTATAGAGGACACAATGCATAACAGTTAGGAGCTGCTGGCTCGGCACCCGCAGCACAGTGGTTATGGCGCCAGCCACATGCACCGAGGGTGGCGGGTTCAAACACGGCTCAGGTCAGCTAAACAACAATGACAGCTACAACAATAATAACAAAAATAGCTGAGAATTGTGGTGGGCGCCTGTAGTCCCAGCTACTTGAGAGGCTGAGGCAAGGGGATCTCTGATGAGCCCAAGAGTTTGAGGTTGCTGTGAGCTATGATGGCACAGCACTCTACCAAGGGCAACAAAGTGAGACTCTCTCAAAAAAACAAAAATAAACAAAAAACATGTAACAGTTAATGCAGGCTTTTTTGTGCTAAACTATATAGTATTACAACATGGTGGTCACTTAAAAAATTAACCATAGAACAGTCATGTGGTCCAGTAATTCCACTTTTGGACATATACCCTAAAGAACCAAAAGCAAGGACTCTAGCTCCAGAGCTCCCACTTTTGGGGTCAAGTGATCCTCTTGCTTCTGCCTCCCAAGTGGCTGGGACTACAGGTGCCCGCTTGGGGTTTAATGGGCACAGAATTTTTTGTTTGGGAAGACAAAAAAGTTTTGCAGATGGATGGTGATGACGGTTGGACAACAACATGAAAGGACATAATGTCACCACTGAACTGCACACTGGAAATGGTTAAAATAACAAAACCTATCATTACAACCATTTCCAAGTGCATGATACAGTGCATTAAATGCATTTACTTTGTTGTGCAAAACATCATTTTATTTTTTTTTTATTGAGACAAGAGTCTCACTTTATCATCCTTGGTAGAGTGCTGTGGCATCACAGCTCACAGCAACCTTAAACTCTTGGGCTCAAGAGATCCTCTTGCCTCAGTCTCCCAAGTAGCAGAGACTACAGGCACCTGCCACAATGCTTGGCTGTTTCTTCTAGAAATGGGGGTCTCGCTCTGGCAGAGGATGGTCGACCACCTTAGCCTCCCAGAGTGCTAGGATGACAGGTGTGAGCCACCATACCCAGCTCAAAATATCATTTTAAAATTAAAAAAACAAGTGTGGCTCATTATGAAATAGGATGAAAATTTCACAAGAATGTTGAAGATGAAATAATGAGATTTCAAGAAAGAACAACTATGTGTGGCTTGGCACCTGTAGCTCAAGCGGCTAAGGCGCCTACATACACCAGAGCTGGCTGGTTCGAATCTAGCCTGGGCCTGACAAACAGCAATCACAACTACAACCAAAAAATAGCCAGTGTTGTGGCGGGTGCCTGTAGTCCCAGTTACTTGGGAGGCTGAGGCAAGAGAATCGCTTAAGCCCAAGAGTTGGAGGTTGCTGTGAGCTGTGATGCCACAGCACTCTACCCAGGGTGACAGCTTGAAGTTATGTCTCTCTCTCTCTCTCTCTCTCTCTCTCTATATATATATATATATATACATATATGACATTGGAAGCTCCAAGTGGCAGCTGGTTCTGTCTAGTTCATGGCTGTGTCTTCAGGGCTCATCACAGGACTGTAAACAGAGAAGACCCTGAGAACTGTTTGTGTGTGGATGAATGAATGAATGAGCAAATGAATTGGGTTCAGGTTTGCTCCAATTTCACATTCACTTTCCTCCTCCCTTAAGGGCATTTGATGGGAAAATGTCAAGGAATTCTGCCCTATAATGCTCATGGCTCAAGGTCATTCCCTGAGTCCAGGCCTTCTAGAGGCAGCAATTCAGCCCTTGGGGTCGCACAGGCCTGGGTGATGGTCCAGGTCTTCCCTTTCCTCTCTAGACTGTGGATTCCCTTCCACGAGAAATTCTGATAAGTCTTCCTCCCTAAGGGGACCATTGCTGTACCCTGCCCTAAGCTGGAACCCCAAGACTCAAACATCAGTGCCTACTTGTCTCTGAAGGAAGGAAGCCAGGAATAGGCTGAACCAGCAGTGGAATGGGAAGCTTTTATGTACACAAAGGTAACTTTATTGTATTTTAAATCATCAATTAATTAATTTGCTTAATTATTTAGGGACAAGGTTCCATTCTGCCCCCTAGGCTGGAATACAGTCACACAATCATAGCTCACGGCAACCTTAAACTCCTGGTATTTGGAATTTTTTATAATGAAATGTTTGAAAACATATTCTCAATATCTTTCTATACTATTACTTTTTTTTGTTTTATCATATAATGGCTATACATAATTCTAACATATAGAACGATGCTTTTCTTGACAGATCTCCTATTTTGGATATTAATGTTGCTTTCAACTTTTCACTATGAAAACAGCATTATAATAAACATCTTAGTATAATTTCCAGATTTCAGAATAATCTTTTGAATCATTATTTTAAAAACCTGCACAAGGCTTCCATCTATTTAGCTAATTTCCTTGTGTTTGGACATCAAATTGTTCCACAGTTTTTCATGTTAATCATGTTAATCATGATGAGTTTGGAAGCTATTTGGCCTGGACCCCAAGGTCCTAGATCTTTGTCCAGCATCTGTAAACAAGGTCATCTCAAAGATATAGGCACTGAGGACAATCTAGGCCAAAGTCAAGTTAAAAATTCGTAGAGGCTTTGGTCCCAGCATTCTCTGTGGAAACCCAGACCTATCTCCCAACTCTGGGCTAGGTCTACTTCAGCTAAGAGGGTCTCTGCCCTGGGCTCAGGGGCAGACATAACTCCTCCTGGGGATAAAGTACAAAGGGATGACAGCCTGAGCCTCCCCTCAAGGTAAAAGTGTGCAGCCAACAATAAACAATGCTGAAAAGATTAGCTTCCTTATATCACCTTTCCACAATTAGGGATTGTTTCCTTAGGCTAGAAATCCAGCTCAACTGAGATGAAGAATTTGAATGTTTTTACTGCTCTTCAAGTGCAGAGAAGTTCTTTTTTTTTTTCTAATATATGATTTTTATTTTTCCTTTATTTCTGACCTTGTTGCGGCCAACTTCTTTTGTGTAGAGAAATTCTGTTTTGTTTTTTTTTCTTAGACAGAGTTTCACTTTGTTGTCCTCAGTAGAGTGCTGTAGCGTCACAGCTCACAGCAACCCCCAGCTCTTGGGCTCAGGCGATTCTCTTGTCTCAGCCTCCCGAGTAGTTGGGACTATAGGCACCTGCCACAACGCCCGGCCATCTTTTTGTTGCAGTTTGGCCTGGGGCCGGGTTCAAACCCACCACCCACAGTATATGGGGCTTTCCCTACCCACTGAGCCACAGGCACCGCCCAGAGAAGTTCTTTTTTTTGTAATACATGATTTTTATTTTTCCTTTATTTCTGGCCTTGTTGCAGCCCCTGGTGTGGCAGTGAAGGAAACCTAAATGAACTGCATGAGATGGCCCCGACCTCACTGAGCCCAGAGTTTGGACATAGAGATGAAATATGGCTGTGAAGGCCACATGGTAGGAAGGAGACTTGACGTGATCCAAGCAAGTGTTCTCAAAGCTCAAAAGGGAAGAGTCCTCTCCCCTGGGGAGGCCAGAGAAGCTTCCTGGAGGAGGCGGGATAAGAACAGAGCCTGCGAGATTTGGGGGATGTACCTGTGCTGAGAAAGAAGAGGGGAGAAATAACACAGAGGCAGGTGGGGTGGAGTGTGGCCAGCAGAGTGGCCAGGGTGGAAGTCATGGCAAAAAAACAAACTGAGTTTATTGGTGCCCAGTGCTATGAAGCAGGCAAGATAGGGTCGCTTTAGGTTTGTTTATTTTATGGGGTCTCAGTGTGCAATCAATGATTTTTTTGGGTCAGTAGCTGGTCTTTGGCCACAATAGGGGCTTGTTGTGGTGGTGGCATGAATGATGGAGCAGAATCCTCAGAAGAATAAGTCAATAGCCCATTACCACCTCCCACATGAGAGTCCTGAGTGGGGCCAGCCTGCATTTTATTTATTTATTTATTCTATTTTATTTTATTTTATTTATTTAGACAGAGTCTCACACTGTTGCCCCAGGCTAGAGTGCCATGGTGTCAACCTAGCCCACAGCAACCTCAAACTCCTATGCTCAAGCAATCCTCTTGCCTCAGCCTCCTGAGTAGCTGGGACTACAGGTGCCCACCACGATGCCCAGCTAAGTTTTCTATTTTTACAAAAGATGGGATCTTGCTCTTGCTCCAGCTAATCTTGAACGCCTGAGCTCAAATAAGCTCACCTGGCCTAACATTTTGCACTTTATTTAGTGTTAAGAACATTGCGGGAAATTTGCAAAAAGAGAAAAAGGAAAAATGAAATTACCCCCCAACCATCCCTTTATATCACCCTATTACCAGACGAAGAGGGTCTGACCGCCTGTCACTGTCAGCCAATATTGAGAAATTCCAAGAAAAATAAAAAGAAGGGATTAGGAAGTTCCTGTAAGGTGAATTTCTTAGTAACCCACCTAATCTGCCAGCCTTGTACTTCATCTTTTTCACCAGGAGTCCTTTGAGTGTGTACAAGCATGGTCACCAGGCAGAGCCGGAAGAGGAGGACAGAGGTGAACCGGGGGCTGGTCCCTGGGGCACCCAGGCCAAGAGGAAATGTGGGACGCCCACCCTTGTGGAATGAGACCACCACTGCTCCATGGGGCTGAAAGGGAGGAAGCGGAAGCTTGAAAATTTGTCCACACAGCACCTGGCCCAGAGCTGGGTGGGACCCAGGAGACCTGAGCCATTGCTCTTGGCTCTTTTTACTTTTAACACTCGAGACAGACAAAAGGGGGGTCTAAGTCAGGTGGTCATAGGGGGGGGGTCTAAGTCAGGGGTGTGGTTCTGTGAAAGGAGATGGCAGGCAGAGTTTTACAATCGTTTTTTCTTTCCATTGTAGAAGAAAAAAATCTCACAAAGGGAGAAAGGAGGGTCTTGGCTAATCATACTCTCTCTGCACTCCCCCATCGCCACCCCGGTTAAGAGCCTGGTTTAACATCAGCTGCTGCCCCCTCTCCCCTCCATCTCTGTATACTTTGGGCTCCCACCATGTGACTCACACTCCGCAGATCCATCAGGGCTCGATTGTTCTCCAGGCCTCCTCGGCCCAAAGCTCTTGATGGATTTGGTAATTGGAGTAATTACGGTAATTTTACCTTAAAGACAGACAGCTGCAGATTCCCTAGTGGGGAGCCCTCTTCCCGGGTCTCCTGCCAGCCAGTCAGGAACAATGACAGTGGCCCCCTCTCTCCTCCCCACTCGCCCAGAACTGCAAAGTGGTTGGGGTGGGGGTGGGGCGTTCTCAATAGAAAGCATCTCCCACCCTCTTGGCAGCCACATTCTGCACCACCCCCTCAAAACAGGGGACAGCAAAATGAGTTTGCTAGGAGTCATTTTCCTTTCCACCACCCCATCCTTGGAAAAACCAAGACAAGGGGACCTCCAACTCTCACAAGTAAGTCTATGGGTCAAGTCCTTTGGGGGTCCCTAAAAGGTCTAATTACACATCTCCTGTGGTCTCCAGTAGTGAGGGGCAGAAAGGAATGATGGACCCTTGGACAGGGTGGAAGCGACTGGCCTGTCCACAGCCAGGTACCAGGCAGCACCCCCACCCAGGCCAAAGGCTGGGCTGCCCTGCCCCTAGCGGCAGCCTGCTGGATGTTCACCCTCTTTCTGGGGCCCTCAGACGCCAGAAATCTAGTGCTTCAGAGGACTTGGCAGGGGGAGGTCTCTTCTGATTTCAGGTTAGAAAGCTTCTCAGAGAGAGAGGAACTCCAATAAGGCCTTGAAGAATGTATAAGACCCCCTTGGGGTGCCTGGGCAGACCAGCAGGGCAGTCTCATGAAAGGGGATTTGGGGTCTGCACTTAGCTGAGGGCAAACTTGGAGCCATCTCAGAATTCTCCAGTGGGTGGCTCAGTGGACTTCAACCTCTCTAGGATTCCCAAACCTCTTAAGATCCATTTGCAGGCCCTCCCAAGCCAGGCCACCCCAGCCATTCAGAGTTCCCTCTCGGGGCCTAAGACATTAGGTACCTTCCAGGTACCTTCTACCTGGAATGCCTGTCTCAGCATCACTAGCGCTCTCTCCAGAACCTTCAACCCCAGACCTAGTCCAGTCCCTGCCCTGTGTGTTTATGACTCCCCAGCCTCTGCCTGCATCACATATTCCACGATTGTGATCACATAGCAATCTGTGTGAGGACTTATTTCTTCTTCCACTTGACTATAAACTCCAAAAGGAAGGTGTGTGGTGTTGATTCAATGTTGAAAGTTTCCAACAGGCAGAAACCAGGTGGGAGTGCTTTCTAAGAGATGGCCGGGAACAAAAAGGCTCTGAGGCAGGAGAGGACAGTTACGTCCAGGAGACACTGAGCCAATAGGGGAAGGGCAGGAGGAACAAAGAGGTAGGTGTAGAGTGGCTGGGAGGGCCTTGTTGTGCTTGTGGGGGGTAAGTAAGGCTTGACTGGCCCCTGCCAGTGACAAAGGGCATTGGTGGGCATGACGCTACCCCCAGAAAGGTGCCTTCTGGAGACTGTGCCTTGCAGCAAAGGGATGCTTGAGTTGAGGACCTGGGGGCTGGGAGAAGGACTGAGGGAGCAAAGGTCAAATGGGGGAAGTGGCACCCTAGGTTAGTGTCGGGAACTACTGAGCCTGGAATGCTGGTTAATTGAATTTCTGAATAAGTGAGGTAACACCATCCTCCCAATCCAAATCCCTCCGGCTGGTAAACTAGTGTGTTCCACAAGTTCTAAAGACCTGCGCTTACCCCCAACACTCACCGGCTGGACCTGCAGGAGAAATACCCCTCTTAAGACAGCCTCAGGCAGTAAGAACGAGTGGGCTCCTCAGCACTTCAGCCTCCTCTGCCCCCAGGTGACCGACCCTGATCAGTGTCCCCATGGCCTCCCTTGAGCTCCTGGAGGCACTCAGCTCGATGGTGTGCTGTGCATGGGCACCTTCCCTTCCCTGTCTCCTGTCCCCACCTCTGCTGCTCTTTCCTTCACTTCCCAAGCACATTGTGTCCACTGGAGTCCCTTTCTCAGGATTGCTTCAGGGGACCACACCGAGACACTGCCCAAACCCAGGGATACTCGCATGACTCTCTAGGGCTGCCCCGTGGGATGTTCTAAGGAAACCTCCAAGACCGGGGTCCACTCTCGCCTGCACCACCACGGTCAGGACACCTCTCTCTGGGGCCCGCAGACTCTGGTTGGCCTCACCAGGGTTGTCTCTCTGCCTTTTGTCCACCTATGTTCCTCCCACTAGGTCAGACTGGGGCTCCCTGTGTCCTGGGGATGCCTCTGGCTGCTGGGGGCAGACTACTTCTAGCCACAAGAAGGCATGGCCAGTGTGACACAGGAGCATCCCTGAATGCCCAGGGAGGGCTGGGCCCTTTCTCCTCCAGCCCTTGGGCAGTGAAGGCAAGTCATGGCTGTAGAACTTGTTTACAGAGCTCTGACTCTCACCTGTCTCAGGTGGGTAGCCTCTCTCCACCTGCTCCAGGATGCCTCCTGGGCGTGGGCCCCAAGGGCTCCACCCACTCTCTCCTCAGCCAATCATTGCCTCCATGGGAGGGGTACAAAGGCAGGAGTATGGATGGGGCAGAGTGGGTAGGTAACTCTGAGCTCCCTGAGGACAGATGAGTCCCTTAGCCCAGGCCTCATCAACAAGCTCTGTGACTGGCACACCATGAAAGCGACAAGGGCTTGGGCTGAGATTTTTCTGCCCACCCCATCTTCAGAGCTCTTCTCCCAACTCTTCCCTTGGCTGGCCCCTTCTCATTTTTGGTGTCAGTTCAAATGTTGCCTCTTCAGAGAGGTCATATCTGCCCCACCCACATCGCCTCGTACCCCTGGTTCCTGTCTATGCTGATGGTTTTCTATTAATGGCCAGCATGTGGCTGTTTCTACCCGGGGTCTTTCTCTGGCATGGGAAGGTGCTCAGCCTGCCCTCCTGGGGGAAGGCTAGGAATACCATGGGGTATACTGCCCAGGTCGGAGTCAGTGGATAATACTCGTATCTTCCCTACCCCTTGGTTGGCACATGTGGGAGTGAAAGGTGTAGTCTCCATGGTTCCCAGCGATCCCCAGCACCACGGCTGTCACCTGCCCATTAGCACACCTTCCTTGGATCCATTCCTCTCCATCTCCTTTTCCCATCCTCCAATAGACCTCCTGGGGTCACCTCCTAAGTAAGTTACTTGCACCTCTGGTTCTTGGCTCAAAGGTCTGCTTCTGGGGGCAGCCAATCTAAGACCCTTTCCTGATCACTCCAAAGATATCTTCACCCACATTCCCCACACCCTCTCTCCTCACTGTTTTATTTTCTCAGCAGACTTCTTATCACAATATGAAATCTTTCTGAATTCGTGTGTCTCTCACTTGCTAGTCTATGAGCCCCACGAGGGCTGGGCACCTCATTACTCTGGACTCAGCCCTGTGCCTGCAGACACATAGTAAGCACTTGATATAATTGTGTGACTGTAGATTCCCGTTTCCATTTCATGTTCACCATCCTCTTTGGTGATTCAGAAATAGCAGACCAAATCTGTGGGAGTGTACAGAGGTCCGACAAGTTCGCTGCAGCCACAGAGGTGGGCTGGAGCCCAGGCCCTGTTGTCCAACCCAGTCTGGCCACAACTAACTACCGCCTTGTCCAGGAAAGCACTTATCTGGATGTCAAGTGAGACACCACCTCTGCTTTCCTCCAGGAAAACACTTCCATTTGAAGACATCTTTACAAATCCCATCCTCCTTCCTCTTAGAAGCTGGGGGCAGCAGGGAGTTTGTATTAGTTTTCTGAAGCTCCCACAACAAATGCCACAGATTAGGTAACTAAAACAACAAAAATCATGTTTTCAGTCTGGAGGTCCAAGGTCAAGGTGCCAGAAAATTTTGTTTCTGGTGAGGGTTCTCTTCTCATTACCTGTCCTCTGTGCTCTCGTAGAAAGAGAGTTAGGGGTCTCTCCCTCTCCTTATAAGGACACCAGTCCCCCTGGATTAGGACCCTACCCGTATAACCTCATTTAATCTTAATTACCTCTGAGATGGTAAACTTTGGGGTTAGGGCTTCAACATATGAATTTGGGGGGATGCAATTCAGTTCATAACAGAGCTCCTTAGAAATGACATGATCCCAGGTGGCGCCTGTGGCTCAAGGAGTAGGGCACCGACCCCATATGCTGAAGGTGGCAGGTTCAAACCCAGCCCTGACTGAAAACTGCAAAAAAAAAACAAAGAAAAAGAAATTACATAATCCCAGTTCATGCTGGCTCCAGACCACAAGAGCCAGGAGGAGCTGGGCACCTGCTGTGAGCTATGCTAACCCAGTGGTGCGGCTGGTGCAGGATCATCAATCACGATGATGCCACAGGGTGGGAGAAGATGAGCCCTCAGATAGCACTGAAGATGAATGGGGAAACTGACATGTGATTAAAGTGGGATCCTCCACTCTGCGTGCAAAGTTAGTACAGTCGTCCTGGGCTCCTGGCACCCCCAGAGGCACCTGCCCCTCCTCCTGCCAGTGGGAGAGGATTCTCCCTCCAACTATGCGATGTCCTGTCATCCCCACCCTTTGAATGAGCAGGTGAGATGTGCCATGGGATCAGAGCAGGTGCTGAGAACTGTGGGGGAATAATATCATTAGTCACCATTTCAGGCTGCCTGGTTCTTGTAAATAATTAATACTGATAGTGAGAGAGCTGGCTGAGCACTTGCTATAGTACAGGTAGGTAACTTGGATGCATTTCCTCATTTTCATGTTTTAAATCAGGGTGATCAGAGTTAAATCAGGTGGGGAGGGCAACAGCTCCTGGAGCAAACAAAAGGATAGACAGAGATTCATTCACACATTCATTCATCCACCCAACCAGTTTTTATTGAGCCCCTACTGGTACCATCACATCCACATCACATCCTTTGCATCCACAAAGGTGAGAAAACCCCACATGATCTCTGCCTTCATGGGGCTTCATCCTCATCAGGGAGACAGATGATAAAAAATGAATTCAACATGACCATTTCAGATAGTGATAAATGCTACCAATAAAATTGATTAAGATGATGAAACAGAGTGGGAGAGGAAACAACTTGAGATGAACTTCAGGTGGGGTGGTCAGAGGAGGCCTCTCAAAGGAAGGGACCTCTGAGCTGAGACCTGAGGCAAAAGGATCTGGCCCTGGAAGTAGCTGGGGGAAGAGTGTTCTAGGCAGAGAGAACGGCAAGTGCAAAAGCTCAAAGTAGGGATGAACTTGGGATCATGTGAGGAACTGGAAGGAGGCCTGCATGGTTGGCTTTGCAGAATGAGGGGAATGTGGGTGATGTGGTAGCATTAGGGTTTCATAGGCCAGAGTAGAGAGTTAGGATATTTGTTAAATGGGGTCCTTCTGGAGGGTTTTCAGTATCAGGGCTTTCAACAGGATTGAATTTATATTTTAAAAGGACTACAGTAGCTGCTGCATGGAGCATAGACAGGAAGGCAGAAGGGAGAGCAGCTAAAAGGCCTTAAAGCTTTGAGGCTTTGCACCACCACCATCATCACCATCATCATTACCATCACCAACATAATCACCACTATAACTATCATCATCACCATCATCATGACCCTCACCCTCACCTACATCATCACCACCACCCTGACCACCATACTATCATCATCACCATCATCATCACCACCACCACCATAATCATCATCATCCAGCCTCTAATGAATCCCAAAGCCTGATGATCGTAGCTGGGAACAGCAGATTAATGGTATGACAACAGCTAATCGCAACAAACTAATAAATATAACTAATACAGTTCTTTTCCCTCAACCCAATCCCATGCCTCATTGGAAGCTTGAAATCCCCGTATAACATCTCTACAATGCAGCTGCCAACCTATGTTTGAACACCCCTCCTCGCAGGCAGCTGACTTCCTCCCCAGGAAGCTCATTCCAACTGCCATATCCACAAATTTGGATCTAGGGCTTTCATGTTTCTGCAATTCCAAGAGCATCCATGATACCCCACTGTGGAATTTCTTCTGTTATCTAGAATAAAATTGGAAAATATGCCATTATTTTGACATCCCCATCCTCTTTTATGCCCAGGGAAAAATTTTGGCTACTCTTCCTATTGAGAGGTTGAGTCTAATTCCCCTCCCCTTGGATCTGGGCTGGCCTTAATAACTTGCTTGATCAGGTAAAGGCAGCAAAAGTGGCTCCCACCCAGGTCTCTTAAAATACTATTGGAACCCAGCCATCACCTACAAGAAAGCCCCAGAAGTCCTATGGAGAAGCCAATGTGGAGAGAAACCAGGGCCCAGCCAACAGCACCAGCAGAGCCCCCAGCTGACAACCAGCCAGGACCAGCTTGCCAACCATGGAGTAAGCCATCTTGGATGTGACTATTCTAGCTGATCCACCCAGCCAATGCCACAGAAGGCAGACATAAGCTGTCTCCATCAAATGCTGCTAAAACTTCAAATTCATGAGCAAAATAAATAATTATCATTGTTTCAAGTTTCTAAATTTGGGGATGATTTCTTATACTGCAATAAACATCTGAAACATCCTGACTCTTCATTCCTCAGTGTGAAGCAACCTTAGAATCCTTCAAAACAAAGCATTTTGGAAAGCCACTAGTAACTGGCACTTGGAAATTAGATATAATCCTAGTGTTGGCTAGAAGATTCCTCTTTATGATGAGGCATGATCTTGCTCTCCTTAACGTCATTCATCCATTCAACCCTTAGAAGTGCCCACCACACACACCAGGCACTACGCTGGAGACTGCAGAAGACAGAGACAAGCCAGCTGCTGCCTCAAGGAGCTCAGGCTCTAATGGAGGTGATCTGCACCTTGCCAAATGAGACAGAGGGCTGAATGAGAATGGAGGCACAGCACAGTTCTAAGAAAACACAGAGAAGGGAGAGATGTACTTTGTCCATAGATGATGGACAGGTGACTCCAGGGAGATGAGAAGGATTTCCTAGACACAGCAGAAGAGGGTGGTGGGATAGGGGGTGTTGGTGTCTATGACAGTACCTGGCACTTTCAGAGATCATTTAGGAGCAAAGGACATGAGACATGAGGCTGGGAAAATAGATTGGAGTTACACTGAGAAGGATTCTGTAAACCAGGTTGAGTTTGTATTCAATTTTGAACACAATGGAGAGCCCTGAAGAAGGTTTCCAAGGGCATACATAACAGGAAGATTCTCATTTCAGCAAGAACAGTCTGGCTGAAGTTGTAAGCTCACATCCAAACAAGGCAAAGTAGAAGTCTTTCCAATAGCCTTGGTCAGAAGATGAGGGTTTCCTGAAGTTGAGTAGGGCAGATGTAGAAGTATTTCCTAGGAACATTTACAAGACCCAAGTGAAGATCAGTGGGGAGGGGCAGAAATCAGTTAAAGACCATCTCAGATTTCTGGCTGGTGAGATCCATTCAACCAACTACACAGCTATGACTCAGACGTGGGGCATACAGAAGCCTACCTTGATCCCTTTTGGACAGCTGTGACCTGGACTTTGGGACATCCCAAACCCTGACTTCCTTTCAGATGTTCAAAGACAGTCATAACATTTCAAGCTTCTTGTGTGGTTATTTGCTTCGGCCTGAGCACCCTGATCCTCTTCCTTCATTCCTAATAGAATTATTAACAGCATTCACATCTGACCCACAGGGCACCTCTCATCTCCTAAACTCCACACCAGGAAAAGACTTTCCCTGTTAAGGTTTTTAATTTCTTTTTAAATGTCTTTTGTTTTGTTGTTTTTTGAGACAGTCTCCCTCTGTCACCTGGCTAGAGTGCGTCGGCATCATCGTAGCTCTCTGCAACCTCAGATTCCTGGGCTCAAAAGATTCTCCTGCCTCAGCCTTCTGAGTAGCTGGGACTACAGGTGCACACCACCACACCTGGACAATTTTTCTATTTGCATCTTGTAGAGACAAACTCCTGACCTCAGGTGCACCTTCCACCTTGGCCTCCGAGAGTGCTAGGATTACAGACGTGAGTTACCAAGCCCAGCTTTAAATGTCTTTTTTAAATGGACTATAAAAAGTATTTGAACATTTACAAAAATATAAAAATACGGGCAGTCCCTGAGTAACAAACTTGCATACAACTCACACTTATGAACAGAGGCTATTACAGTAAGTCCCCAAGTTATAAACATCTGACTGACATATGACTTGCACTTAGCAATGGGGCCCCAAAGGGGCCATTACAGGTAGGTGAATGCACCTGTCTCAACTTACATACAAATTCAACTTAAGAACAAACTTACAGACTCTATCTCAGTGGTTCTCAACCTTCCTAATGCTGCAATGTATTTTCATTGTTACAAAGGGATGGTGACCCACAGGTTGAGAACCGCTGCTCTATTTCATTGATAACCCAGGGACTTCCTGGTAATAGAAAACCTATTTGTAATCTCATTTCTTAAAGACATTAATAGTATTTAGAAATATTTCTTTCCTATATTTCTTCTATTCATATATGTATTTGTTTCATCTGATTAATTGTGTAGTATGAGCATTTTTCTAGGACTCTCATATTTCCTGGAAAATATGCTTTTGAAATGGCTGAGAAGAGTCCAACATTGACATACTTAAATTAAGTTGGTCCCCTATAACTGAACATTTAAGATTTTTTCATATATGTATTGTTTTGTTTTGCTGTTTTTGCTCTTATACAAACCCTGCGTCAAGCATGTTTATAAATCTTGGTGTCTTTTTTTTGCTATTTCTTTAAGAAAAATTACAGGGATGGTCCAAGGGTGAAAAGATTTGAAGATGCTTAAGGATTTTGCTACTTAAGACAAAGTTCCCCTTAAGGACAAAGGATGCTTTTGTCGGGTCCTTTAGCTTTCTTGCCTTTCTGTAGTTGACTGGGGAGGAAAACATGTGCCCATACTTTTCAGAGCCTGAAGTTTCCGGAAGACATTTACAAAGTCTTTCTTGGCAGAAATTTGAAACTCTTTTTTTCTCCCTGGACAGGCCGCTCCTGTGATTTACAACCAGCTTGAGCCAGCTCAGTTGCTGCAAATGCTGTCATCACAGGCCATCGAGCAAATGGAACAAAACTGCCTGGGTCACTGGGCCTCTGAGCAAACACCAGGGAACAGTGGCTGCTCTCTTCTGTTTCCAAAGGAACATGCTGTTTTAATAACACCCAAGGATGCTTTTGCAAAGTCTTTCTCTGCTCCCCAGAACTTTCCAGTCAGGCCCAGGGCCTGGCCACCTTCTTATTCTTTGGGTCTGTCTTCCCTGAAATGCAATGGCTATCTAGCCAAGTCCCTGGCCACTTCATCTGCCAGGATCCTAGCCCCTGAGTGAGATCCATGGGCCATGTTAACCCATCAGCATCCAAGGAATGTCAACATCGTGCCTTGGCCCAGACTATCGACCCCCTGTCCAAGGGCTGGACGACCTTCAGCTGGCTGTGTGCAAACCAGCCCCTTCTACTTCTTTCTGCAAAATACATGGAGTGTCCTCCTCAAGACCAGACTCGCTGCTTAGTGCTGACTGAGGATGAAAGAGGTAGAATGGTTTTAATCCCAGTGGAGTGCAAATCACTTCAGAACAGTCACATCTGGTCTCCAGGAGGAGGAGTCTGCTCCCAGAAGGGGTAGGGCATAGGGAGAATGCCCTGAACTAAAGCCCCCACCTCCTCAGAGGCAGCCCCAGAGAGTGTGGCTGGTAGACAAGGAGACACCTAAATGGAAGTAAGCAATGCATTCATGGGCACCACATAGCTGTATTGAGAGCGAGAAGCCACAAGAGAAACACCTTCATCTCAAGCTTTGGCCCAAGCCCAGCAGAGAGATAGTCTTTTATCTTAGGAAGGTCACTCTGGCACACTAAGGAGACTTGCAGAGGTCAAAGCCGTGAGGCTATAAAATGTTAGGAAAATGCTGCAATTGTCAAGGAGAGAGACACTGGAGCCTACACCACAGAGTGGGCCGATGCAGAAGGAAAGAAGAAAAACTCAAGAGATGTCAAGGGGGCAGAACTGACAGGCTGTCCTTGATCTGTAGGACATTCTGGTGGGGCAAGATGTTTTAAGTGGTGAAGGTGAGATTTCAGTGAATGGAAGATGTTGACAACCACATCCCATATGACAGAGGAAAAGGGGCACAGCCTACGTGCTCAACAATGGGGGATTAAGTATATTATGTACAACATTTTATACTTTTCTTCATAGCATTATACAAAAATAATTTTAAAGCAATTGTTATTAGATAGCTGAGTTCTGAAACAGGGATGGATTAACTGTGAACAAAGGAAACCAAAAAACACAGGTTTTAACGTAAAGCAGAATGCCCTTTTTAAAAGGCTAGTTCAATATGAAGAAGAAAAAAGCAAGTGGGAAATGATCAAGATCTTAGCTTGAAAGATTTGTTGAGTCTAGAGAGTTTAAGAACAACAAAGACAATTCAAGGGCTGGCAAATATCATGGAAAACAAGTAAGAGTAGGATGTGGTCCAAAATCATAAACAGTGTAGAATGTGTTTTCATGACTTTGCATCAAGGGTAATGGAAAAATCAGGGAAATGTAAATTCTCACGAGGACTCTCTATTGTAACTTTGCACAGTTTCCCAATTGGGAGGCAGCTCCGTGAGGACTGCCTCATTCCCATGTTCTCTTTGGGATTCCCAGTACTCAGCACACTTCTTGACAGACCTAAATATAGGAAGAGTGCAAGAAAACATGGCGATTATTCCAAAGATTAAATGAAAAAAATCGAAATACATACACTATAGTATCTAAGTTCCATTGCAAACATTTTAAAAATGTGCACAGGAATAAAAAGGACATAAAAATGTTGAGTATATTAGAGACTGTGAATGTGGAACTTCTTTTCTTTCTCTAGTTTTTCACACTGGGTTTATACTGCTTTTGTAATATTAAAACATATGCATACTGGGGGCAAGACACGATTATTAGAGGGACTTTACCTAACAAATGCGATCAGTGTAACCCTCAACGAATCCCCAACAATCAAAAAAAATATGTGTATATCAAAAAGAAGGAAAGAAAGATATGGCAAGGGATGGGGGAGGAAAAGGAAGAGAGGAAAAAAGAAAGGAAAGGAGGGAGGGAGAGAGAAGGAAAAGAGAGAGAGAGAAGGAGGGACAAAAGGAAGGAAAAAAAGAAAGAAGGAAAGGAAGAAAAAGAGGACAGATTTAAGACGTGTGGACTTGGACCTAACCATACCATTTACTAGCTGTGTGATGACCTTGACTGAGTTTCTTAACCACTCTGTGGCTCAGTTTCCTCATCTACAAAATGGATATACTTGATTATATCCAGAGGTTTTCTGAGAAAGTAGCCAATAATTTTGTGTTTGTTCATCCCTTCTCCTGTTGGTTTCTGGACCCCAGTCTATACACAGTGATGCCATGAGGTGTGAGTGGCATTGAGCTCACCCTCAGGCTCTGAATGTGGATTGGAGCTCCCCCTTTTTATGGAAATGTCCAGTTCAGGTTTTTTCCCTAAAACTACAAAAGGTCTTTCTTACCCTCTCCAGCTCTGACCCAAAGGACTTGATTTGTATGTATACAAACCAATGCCCTTTGGAATAGTACAAGTCAGGCAGAACATGGGTCCCCAAAAGCAGTTATCAACTAGCAAATGTTGGAAGCTTATAGTCTTCATGCTGCTGAGCCAACTGTCCATCTTTGACCTCTGGAAGCTGTACACCCTGACAAACAGGGAACAGGGTCTCCTTCCAATATCTCACAACAGCACCACCACTAGAAAGTCCGAAAACTCTGGATGGAGTCATCTCAATTTTTCCTGGCCATAGCATGGAGAAAAACGAAAAGGGATCATCTATGACAGTCCAAAATAGCCCAGGAGGACTTATCCTGCGGCTTCACTGGTTAGAGTTAGAAGTTGCCTTTCTCCTCTTAAGAAACAGCAGAGGAGAAGGATGCACAAGCTACTGGCTCCTCAGGCCCTCAAAAGAGGAGCAGATTCTTGAATGAATGTTTTCCAAACAATTTAACATCCATTTGGTCACTAAGCCTTCAAGACTGCCTTGCAAAGCGGATATTAAAACCCAGAGAGGTGAAGTGTGTTATCCAAAGCCACACCATCCATAAGTGACAGAGGTGGCATCAAGAACTAAGTTTTCTGATTCAAAGCCACATACCATACTCTCCTGCAGGTAGCCGGGACTAAACTCCACCCTTAACTTTTCATTGCATAAAATCTCTCTACTTTTCCAAAACTATCTAGCTAAGCTTCTGCCTCTCACTCGGTGCAGTAATCAGAGAACTGAAGCCAAGTAGGTGAAGCAGAGGTCAGCACCAGCCCACATGAGCTGGAACAGGGCCCAGTGCCTTGCACCCACCTTCCGAGTGAATCAAAACTATGGTTGCTTTTTCATATCCACCTTCCAAATATCATGTACAATGGCCCTTGTGGCCCCAGCTAAAGGGGAAGGTGTTGTCTTAGTCCATTTGCTGCTGCTATAAGAGAGTACCTGAGGCTGGGTAATTTGTGAAGGATAGAGGTATTTTGGCTCAGGTTATTGAGGTTGGAAAATCCAAAATCAAGCAGCTGCACCTGGTCAGCTTCTGATAAAGGCCTCATGTTGCATCATAACATGGTAGAAGGCATCACAGAGTGAGAAGGGCTCACAACAGATGGCCAGGTGGGCCATTCTGATCCCCTCCCAAAGGTCCCACCTCTCAACATTGCTGCTCTGGGGACCAATTTTCCAACTCATGAACTTTTGAGGGACACATTCAAGCCACAGGACAAGGGCCTTACAGAAAGCGTAAATCCTGCTTAGCTAAATAGACATGATACGAATCCACCACACCTCTCCTCTTTCTCTCTTTCTCTCTTCTCCTCTCCTTTCTCTGTTCCTTTGTCCCTTCAGATAGCTAAAGGCATTTTTAGTTATAATAATTCATGTGAATCCAGGTATTTAATAAGAACCTGTGGGTGTTCGACATTGTGCTAGTATTAATATTATGGAAGGGAGGGTTTTTACGGGTCATTAAGGATGTTTTGAGATACACAAACGTTAAGAAACATAAAACCCACTCATATGGAAACACAGGAAGCCCTCCCAGCAACAGTGATAGGCAAGCAAGTTGAAAATTGCACGGGTGAATCAGAAAGGACACTGTTGACTGTGCTTCTTGGAAGTGAAATAATGGACCATAATACAACCTGTCTCAAAATTTTTGTAGTGGCCCACGTATGGACTGAATGTTTGTATCACTGCCAAAATTCTTAGGTTGTAATCCTAACTCTCAGTGTGATGGTATTAGGAGGTGGGTTATTAGGTCATTATTCATTTTATCATGAGGTTAGAGCCCTCGTGATGGGATTAGTGCTCTTATAAAAAGGACCCCGGAGAGCTCTCCGCTCTCTCTGCCATGTGAGGACACAGAGAGAAGACAGCCATCTATGAGCCAGGAAACAGGTCCTCATCAGACACTGGATCTTCTGGTGCCTTTGCCTTGGACTCCCAGCCTCCAAAATGAACAGAAATAATTTGTCTCTAGTACTTTTGTCATCATGGCACAAATAAACTAGCATGGGGGGTGGGGATAAGGAATAAGGGTTAAAACAAACAAAAAAAAAACATCCTTTGTGAGAAAGTTCATGGAGGAAAAGACTCCAGTGGAAGTCAAGTCTACTCCTATTGCCCAGGGCAAAGGGGCCACAGGGGTCCACACTGGCTGTCCTCTTCAGGGTCAGCAGTATGACCCCACACCACTGCTCAGTGTATCCAGGGACTGCCCTAATGAAGGCCCAAGCAGAAAATAATCTTCCTTGCATCTTCCAGAACTGAGACACTGTTCCCTGCCTGGAGCTTGATGATATAATCTGCCACTGTCATATTTCTTTTTTTTTTTTTTTTTTTTTTTTGACAGCGTCTCAAACTGTCACCCTGGGTAGAGTGCCGTGTCATCATAGCTCATAGCAACCACCAACTTGGGCTCAAACCATCCTCTTGCCTCCATTTTTCTATTTTTAGGAGAGACATGGTCTGTCTTTTGCTCAGGCTGGTTCTGAACTCGTGAGCTCAAGCAATCCACCCACCTCGGCCTCCCAGAGTGCTAGGACACTGTCGTATTTCTTTATGTTTATAACTTTTGCTAAAGAACTCAAGGCTGGTACCCACTGTTCCCAGCAATACTTACCTCTGAGGGAAAAAAATGGAAAACTGAAGACACAATGACCATCAGATCTTAAAAAGATACTAGCATGGGAAGTTACAAGTGAAGACATTGAGGCCCTGTAGAGTAAAGTGACTTGTCTAAAATCACTTGGCCAGGAAGCAAGAGATTCACATTTCCAATTCAAGTTTCCTGAGTCCCAGCCAGGAATCATTCTCCTCTGCCAAGCTACTCTGTGAAATAAATTCTCAAAAAGCCATGTGATTTAGACCCCAAGGGGGAGGCTTATTCAGCTAGAGCTTATGGGAGAAGCTTCCTAAAGGGGTGTTGTTAGCAAACGCTTGAGTCCAGGAAAGGTGATTGAGTTCCCTTCGGTGAAGTCAAAGGTCTTATTAGCTGGAGAAGAGCCACCCCATTGACCTAATGAACTGACTTAACCCAATGAAATGTTTTCCCTCCCGCTGGGAGATCTGCCCTAACCAGGCCTGCCCAGCCGAGCAGCCCTCTGGGAGATCCAGGGCAGACGTTACTTTGAAGTGAGGGTGACGCCTCAAGGGAATAAGCCTGTCTGCTCAGAAGGGATCAACTGGCATTGGGGCCCTCTCGTAGAATCTGCTGGCCTTTTAGCTGCAGCAGTTAACATGTGCTCTGCGTCTCTTAGGGGGCTCCGAGATGAAACACAGGCGGCCGCCACACTTCCCAGCTCCGCCAAAAACAGTCTGCAGGGGCCCATCTGGAGCAAATCAGTCTCACTGGAGTGAAAAATAGCAGATGTCAGAGTGAGCCAGCGGCCCTGGGAAACCCCAGCCCTGCTGCTCGACTCTCCCCTCACAAATCACCCTCACTGAGATGGCTCACTCGCACGAGGCAGGCTCTTGGCCCCGGCTTCCCAGCTGCCCCAGAGGCCCATCTGCAGCTGAAAAACAAGTTCAAATGCTGGAAAGTAGCCCTGGAATCTCCTCGGGGGGCCATTATTTAGGTGGTTTTCAGGCTCCAAGTCAGAGACTCATAGACTCATAGGACATATGAGCTCAAATGGACCCTGGGGATCATCGGGTCCAGCTCCTCCACCTTACAGATGAGAAGACCGAGGTCCTGACTCGGTACATCAGCTCTGAGGAGCTGGCAATAAACATCACCAAAGCCAGGCTTGGAAAAACCTAAGCCCTCTGGGAGATTTCTTTCTCTCCCCTAACTGCCTTCTATAACAAGCCAGAGATGAGCGGAGAGATGGACAGATGAATGGATAGAAGAATCAATGTATGAAAGGAAAAGACTAGGAGACAGAGAGAGGCAGACAGAGGCGGACTGAAGGGAAGAAGGGAGGCTTCAAGGCAGGAAGAAAGGTGGGGAAGGACAGCAGGACACCCTGGACGCACCAGGCATTTCCTTTCTGGTCTTTGGCCCATGCAGAGTATTGGAGACTCCCCAGGGACCTGTACCGCGCCTCCTCCTACCTGTCACCCAGGCAGCAAGGCCAAAGGTGCTGCAGAGGTCCCTCCTCCCACTGACCACACCTCTGAGGCAGCAGCATCGGGGCCCAGGACACCTCACTATATTCATGCAAAAAGAACTTTTCTTGCAAGTTCATCGCATCTTTGGAATTTGCCAGAGCTTGCCTTCCACATAGACCTCCTCTTTCCTGCTCATTCCCCAGGCAAATGATGCTACCTTGACCTCGTTGGACCTTCTGCGGTTCTCCAGCTCCCACCTCTCCTGACATAGCCTCCCATCACTGACAGCATCCCAGAGCCCAGCTTATCAGAAGATACTCCCTCCTGGCCTCCTCATGGACAAATCTACGGGCTTCCCGTCAGGTAACCTTAGGATCCCACCCTGCCTCTGCTCCTCGCCAGCAGGGCAGTCTTAGTGGAATCTTATGATCCCTTATCTATAAATGGGGGTGTACACACGTCCTACCCAGTGTGGCTGGAAGGACAAAGTGAGATTAAGTAGGGAAAGCAGGTAATAAAAGCTGGGCACTTTGATTACCTGCTTTTGGTACTTAAATGGAAGGTACTTTCATAAGAGCACCCTGTTGAAAGTCTAGCAGAGCAGATTCACAGAAGCTATGTGGCTATTATGGTCTGTATTGCCAAAGAGCGGAGACTGGTAAGGAAAACCACACCCTAACTTCCTTGGCCCCACTGGTCTTTGTGAGGGACCTTTCTGATGTATTGGTTATAGACTGATTCCCTATTTTCTCGAGGCACACCATTTAGGGAAAGGAATAACTCTGATTTCTTTGCAGCAAAAAGGCTGACTTTGCAGAGCTTACAGGCTTTTCTCCAAGAGAACACTGTTTCGGTCTCATGTTCAAATTCATGCTGATCACTATGTACTCAACTGCACGCTACTTTCTATGATGTCCAGCATCAGTCTGAAAGCAGAAATCTGAAGCCAGGGCAGCTGTTCCCAGGACGTGGATGACAGAGCTCAGGGTACTGACTTCTGAGGGATGTGGGGGTGGGGTCCCTGTCCCTCCATCCAGGGGTCAAAATTGTACCTGGGGGAGGAGCAGTTTGTATCTACCAAGATTCAAGTATCCCATCTTTAACCTAGAGCTTTAAGGAATGGGAAAAAATAGACTCAATTGAAGAAAACTACGAGAATATCAGTGCACGTGATCCCTTTCAATAATGCCTATTGGGCAGCAACAGAGTGCCGGGCCCTGTGGCACATTAAAAGTGTGATACAGGAAACATGCGTACATCATTTCCCTCTCTGACTACTCCTGAGAAAGGAGATTAAGAAAGGGAGGGGCACTTAGCACAGCCTGGGACTCAGGTTCTTAAACGAGCCACCTGCTCCAGTGTGCAACTGCCAGGGCGAGCAGGTTTGGTTAAACACCCACCACTTCCCATTACAGAGGGGCCATGTCTTCCAGCCGACATCTCTGTCCAGATTCCGGCCAGCCACAGCCTCTTCACAGCATCTTTTCCTTGGGCTCCCTGGGCCACCGGGACCAACACTTTCTAAAGCAATCGCGTCTCCAGACACCAGGTGGCTTCTCCAGAAGCCCTCATTGTTTAGCGTCACTGTCTGACATGTAAGGGTTTCGGTGTTACCTGCCTCCTCGCCGGCACATCTACTTCTGCCTCTGCGCTTTCACCTCTGTCTGCTGCCTCACACTGCTGATTGGAGGATTACTCCTCATCATAATGATAAGCCCAACTCTCCGGTTCTGCTCTTGCACTTGCCTTTGGGACCCTGCAGTACTGTGCTGAGATCCATTTCGTAGATTTCAGATAACCTGGAATGCCTTCTCCGATTCCTCCTCTCAAAGCCACACTCTTTTCCTCGGTCAACTGCCCTTAAAGTTAAAGCTTAGAAAGTCACCACCCAACCTCAATAAGGGCGATGTCCTCCCTGATGGCACATGCTCATGGACCATTCTGGGTACACCAGCCCCACGGTTGGTCCTGGGCTCACCCTGACTATCTCATCTCTCTAAGTCTCTCACTTCCAACATCTTCGGCAGGTTGGCCCTCGGTAATTTTTATCTCTATAGCCTTTCCTAGCTCACCTCTTGCAGAAACACCCTTTACCATTCCCTTTGTTGCCCCGACATGTGAAAGTTCTCTCTCCTTTCACCTTCTCTGTCAACAAGAGCCACATGCCGACCCTCCCCTGGGAGGGGGATGCAGGGAGAACCTTAGATGCAAACGCCTCGGTAACATCAGATAATCTCCCACCCCTTCCTGGCTCTCTGACCTAAAATTCCTTAAATGCTACCTGCCTGAGGATTCACCTGGTCAGTTGCAGGCATGGAGAATTCAAAGGGGCACTAGGGGTGGGTGGTGCCATCAGGAGGAAGAGGGAGGCAGGAAATTGACTTACTCAACAGCCATAGTCTGAGTGCTTTCCCTGTGCCAGGGCCCTGGGGATTCTGGGTAAACAAGACAGACAGACTCTCTACCAGCAAAAACTTTTTACTTTAGTGGAGGAAAATAAACACACAAATAAATACAAAAACAACTTCAGATCACAGAAGGGTCACGAGGAAGGAAGAACTGGATAGCAGAATAGATGTGGTGGCTCGGCGCCTGTGGCTCAGCGGGCTAAGGCGCCAGCCACGTACACCTGAGCTGGCAGGTTCGAATCCAGCCCGGCCCGCCAAACAACGACGGCTGCAACCAAAAAATGGCCGGGGGTTGTGGCAGGCGCCTGTGGTCCTAGCTGCTTGGGAGGCGGAGGCAGGAGACTCGCTTGAGCCCAGGAATTGGAGGTTGCTGTGAGCTGTGATGCCACAGCACTCTATCCGGGGTGACAGCTTGATGCTCTGTCTCGAAAAAAAAAAGAAATAGATGTGGTGAGGAGAACTCCTCGCCACGCTAAAGCCTGAGTGGAGACAAGGAGACAGCTGGCATGTGGGGTAGGGATGTGGGGTAGCAATAGCCTGGGGGACAGCATGTGCAAAGGCCCTGGGGCAGGGGCTGGGAGGCAAAAGTAGTGTGTAGTGAGGACAGAAATAAGGCCAGAGAATGGTAGCTAGAGAACAGTGGACCAAGTACACTCATGCTGGGCAAGAAGATGAGGGGGAATAGGTAGGAAACTCAGGTGCTCAGGTTACCTCCTAAAGAGGGATTGGAATTGTGTTAATAGTGTCTACGCTTTGGGGTGGCTTCAGTTTCAGAGACTGATGCCTCACAAGGGGTGTAGTCCATGGATCACATCAGCCTGTACTTGGCATGGACTCAGGTGACCCCTGATGGTTCAGGGGCAGTTAGTCCCACAGCCGTGTGTCTGCTGAGCTGCTAAGGGGCCAGCCACGCCAGGTAGGGGTGTTGACCCCCCACTCCTAGGAGCCACACGATTCTTGGCACGAGACAAAACAAAAACAACACAGCCTCCGAGGGCCGCAGGCATCTCATCAGAGGCTCTAGGATGTGCCATGTGTCCCAGGGCAAGACGGAAGGAGAGATGTGCTACACAGAGGCCCCCCAAACACCTGCATCTGCAGCCAGGTGGCATAATAATTAGTGCAGCTTCATCTAGAGGAACGGGCCCCATTTCCCACCCTCAGAAGAATTCCTCTCTTATTTTACCTTACTAAATGTTTCCATTTCTGATTGCACCTCTAGCATACATCCATTGCAAGGAATTTGGAAAATTTAGAATGCATAACAACTGGCTCGGCGCCTGTGGCTCAACAGGCTAAGGCGCCAGCCACGTACACCTGAGCTGGTGGGTTCAAATCCAGCCCGGGCCCGCCAAACAACAATGATGGCTGCAACCAAAAAATGGCCAGGCGTTGTGGCGGGTGCCTGTGGTCCCAGCTACTTGGGAGGCCGAGGCAGGAGACTCGCTTGAGCCCAGGAATTGGAGGTTGCTGTGAGCTGTGATGTCACAGCACTCTATCCAGGGCGACAGCTTGAGGCTCTGTCTCAAAAAAAAAAAAAAAAGAATGCATAACAACTAAAATAGCAATTAGGCACAGCCCAATACAGAAAGCAGCCACTAATCTTTGGCACAGCGGTCCTCAGAGGCTAGTCCCTGAGCCAGCTGCATCGGCTTCACCTGGGAGCTTGACAGAAATGCAAATTCTTGGGCTCCAGCTTCTCTTCACTGACCCAGAGGCTCCAGGGTAACACTCAGTCCTCCAGGTAATGCTGAGGCATGCATGAGTTTGAGAACTACTGCATTAAAACACTTCCCAGCTTTTTTTCTATGCTTTTTAAACATAATCAAGTTCATTTTATGAATACAATTATTCCTTGTGATAATAATTCTATGAGTCACCCAACATTCTATCAAAGAATTCTCTCAAGTCATTCAAAACTGTTCAGAAACCTTTAATGAGTTGATTCCTGATGTCTGCATTGAAACGTGTCCTGTGGTTCTACCATCACTGACTTCACCAGAATTATTTTCTAAACACCTTCTAGGGGATCCTGCAAAGTTAGGACCAGAAGAGAAGTGGGAAGTCACAGCCGCCCACCTCACTGAGACACCCCTGGATTTCTTACCCACCCTGAAGGAATGCACACAAGCTGTGTCAGCGTTTACAAGCTAGCCTCGGAAGTCACATGGGGCAAGGCCTTTGTTCTCTTAGTTGAGGCCATCTGGTGGGCCTTCCTAGTTCAAGGGTGGGGAGAGTGGAGATGCTACCTCTTGCAGGAGGATTGATTGGCAAGAGTGTAAATTAACATGTAGGTACAGAAACATTCTTGTGGCCATTTTTGAAAATGCAATCTGCCACCGTGGGCTCTCAGGTGGGAGAGTTACTGGCAGATAGAAGGAGGCTTGCTTGCCCCAGGGACAGAAAGTTGGCAGAGATAGAGATAGATGAGGAAACAGATATGTCTGGGGAGCTGAAAGAGGCTTGGTGGGCAAAGGAGTAGCCTCCAGAGCTGGGCCCTTCTGTGACCACCAGGCTTTTAGAAGAGAAGCAAAATTTTAGATGAAGTATTGAGGTTGGGGCCAAAGGGAATGAATGAGGCTGCACAAAAAGCCTGAGGAGTGGCTTGCACTGAGGTTCCCCAGTGCTTAGACATCCTCCATGTGTGGTCGTTTCTCCCCTGCCCAACCCTGCAGCTGGAGAATCTGCTAAGAACGGACCACACTGGGTTCAACTCTGTGTTAGGGAAAACCAGAGAGGCCCAAAAACCCCAGGAAGGGTGCAGCTGGGGGTGCTGGTTTGAGGAGAGTTAAAGCCAGGGATGTGGGACAGTCCAAGGCAATAATGCCAGAGCCCGGGGGAGCTGACACGCTGGGCGAGGAGGGAAAGGTCAGCAGGATGAGGTTCAGGAGAAAGCTTAGCAAGTGGTGGAGGGACAGAAGGACACAAGGGGGGACAGGAGGACACAAGGTGGGATGGGGGGAGACGGGGGGACAGGAGGACACAAGGGGGGAGGGGAGGAGACAGGGGGGACCGGAGGAGACGAGGGAGGACAGGAGGAGACAAGGGGGGGACCGGTGGACACAAGAGGGGACAGG
>CAUYRH010119381.1:0-49252 GCA_963574655.1 Perodicticus potto
TGGCGGGCGCCTGTAGTCCCAGCTACTTGGGAGGCAGAGGCAGGAGACTCGCTTGAGCCCAGGAATTGGAGGTTGCTGTGAGCTGTGATTGCCACAGGACTCTATCCAGGGTGACAGCTTGAGGCTCTGTCTAAAAAAAAATAAAATAAAATAAAGTATAGTAACCTGGTAGGCAACAACAATAAGAAAATTATCCCATGCAGGGCGGTGCCCATAGCTCAGTGAGTAGGACACCGGCCCCATATACCCAGCGTGGTGGGTTCCAAACCCCGCCCTGACCAAACTGCAACAAAAAAATAGCCCGGTGTTGCAGTGGGTGCCTGTAGTCTCAGCTACTCGGGAGGCTGAGGCAAGAGACTTGCCTAAGCCCAAGATCTGGAAGTTGCTGTGAGTTGTGACGCTACAGCACTCTAGCCAAGGCAACAAAGTGAGACTCTGTCGAAAGAAAGAAAGAAAAAAAACAAAGAAACAAAGAAAGAAAATTATCCCATGCAAAACAGAAAGGAAGCCACTGCAACTCTAAAGAATCCTCACTGATGTGGAAACATCCTCTGTCCCACTTCAGATGCAAGAGCATTAAGTTTTATATTTTCCTCCAGCCACCCTTCTAGGACTCAACAAAAGATGAGTCATTTCACAGAACAAAAGAACTCAAGAGCAGAATGCTAGTAACCTGCTCAAGGTCACACAACCAGTTAAGTGACAGAAACACGCTGAACTGGGACTAGTATTGCCTTCCAATTATAAACCTTGCCAAGTTGAAGCCATTATATTGGGGGTGGGAGGAGAGGAGATGGAAATCACATGATATGTGGTAGTGAGAAACTGGCTAAGTATTCAGTTACAGAGTTACTATTTCCTGTGCCAGGAGGGGAAAAAAAAATATATTTTCTTTACCCCAGACATTAGCATGTGTACCAGGATTTATTCATTTCCATAGTCTCTGCCCCAATGATGTCCTGCCCCTCAAAATGCTCACAGGAATGAATTAAGGACAATTTACATTTAAGGGAATGCAGTAAAAGAAAGATGCACTACAGTTCACTGAATCACCCAGGTACTTCCCCAACCATCCCACCTTATATATATTTTTTCAGTCCTCTGCATTAAGATACACACCCGAGCAACATGCCTGATGTGGCCTGACTCAGCTGAAAGAGACGCTGCTCAGGAAAGGTCTTGGAACTACGTGGCTCAGACCTGCATTTTTCTCACTGAAGACTTACTCCTTCTGCCCCGAACATTTCAATGCTGCTAAAATGAACCTACAAAAAACTGGTTTTTCAACTTCCAATGTAGGTTAAACATGAACTAATTTAATGTGTGTAAAACACTTTGAAGAAGTGAACAATTGTGTGAAGGTTTAATTATTAATTTCCATTCACAAAGCTCCTGCGTGCTAAAGAAAATACTACCATTCTATAGGCAAGTTGCTATTACTTTCAAGGTACATCCATGGAAATCTAGCAGTATTTAAGAATTCTAGGAAAACTTCAGAAGCAGACCACATGATTTTATACTTTACAAGAACAAGCTGGATTTTTAAGCTGGCTACTTCAGATAAAATTACATGAGAGTAAAACATGTGACTTACGGCATATACAATAAAACTAGAGTACGTTTACAGTCACAATGTCCTAGATGACAGTGTACATCATTGACCTGAGAGAAGCAAAACAAAATCTCTGAATACAAATTTCTTTTTATCAAAAAAAAAAAAAAAAAAAAAAAAGGAGAGAGTGGGCGGCGCCTGTGGCTCAGTGAGTAGGGCGCCAGCCCCATAATACCAAGGTGGCGGGTTCAAACCCAGCCGGGACCAACCTGGAACAAAAAAAAATAGCTGGGCGTTGTGGTGGGTGCCTATAGTCCCAGCTACTCAGGAGGCTGAGGCAAGAGAATCGCCTAAGCCCAAGAGCTAGAGGTTGCTGTGAGCTGTGATGCCACGGCAGTCTGCCAAGGGCAACAAAGTGAGACTCTGTCTCTAAAAAAAAAAAAAAACAAACAAAAAAGGGAAAGAGGATAGTATCTGTCTTATAGGGTTACCGTAGGATTAAGAGGCTGGGAACCAACATGATGCGCAGATACACACACAGTCAAAGTCTCTTCTCTTCACTGGCTTTACTTGTTAGAAAACTCCTTCTAGGAAATGGCCTCGAAAGATCCCTCTAGACTGAACACATGCTAGTCTGTTCTCTAAGCATACACACAGCACCATTATGGCAGGAGAGCTAGGCGAAAGCAACACTTAGAACTCCACTCCTCAACTACTGTTGCCACATTTTTTCCCTAAGTAACTCCCAAACTTTAAGGTCTCATCCAAAGTTCCTTTTACTGAGTCCAGCCACTCTGTGTACAAAGCATCCAAGAGGCAAAAATCATTGCCTCCCAGCTTGTTAAAGGTAACAGAAATTTCCATGCAATGCCACAGTGGACCTCCTTTCTCCCATTCCAGAAACACAAAAAGCCAGACCAGGAAGGTAGAATAATTTACAGACACTATCCTCATCATACTGCGTAAATTTTTCAGAAGTGATTCACGAATTACAGAAAATGTCAAATCTGCAAAAAGCCCCTGTCATATCCACCACCTTTTTAGCACAGCTATCACCTATAAAAGAAATACTTCTAAGTAAAAGTTTGAGTGTTGATGATATATTTCAGATTTAAAACAGAACAAAAAACTTGTAAGTAATGTTTAATTCTGGCTCGGCGTCTATGGCTCAAGCAGCTAAGACGCCAGCCACATACACCTGAGCTGGCGGATTCAAATCCAGGCCAGGGCCTGCCAAACACAATGACAGCTGCAACCAAAAAATAGCCAGGCGTTGTGGCAGGCGCCTGTAGTCCCACTTACTTGGGAGGCTGAGGCAGGAGAATCACTTGTGCCCAGGAGTTGGAGTTTGCTATGAGCTGTGATGCCACAACATTCTACCCAGGGTGACAACTTGAGGCTCTGTCTCAAAAAAATAAATAAATAATGTTTAATTTCTTTCTCTGAAGTGATCTGCCCACCATAATGCAACACAAAGTCCCCTCTGAACAAAATGGCATCACAAGGAGCCTGGTGGAAAAACATGTGCTAATAACTTTCCCAAGAAGTGCTGTAAACTCCTATCAAAACCACTCACATCTGGTTCCCTGCAGTCCCAGCTACTCAGGAGGCTGGGGTCGGAGGATGGCTTGAACCCAAGAATTCAAGTCTAACCTAGGTAAACCCCATCTCTGTTTTGTGTGTGTGAGACACACTTTGTCGTCACAGCTCACAGCAACCTCAAACTCTTGGGCTCAAGCAATCCTCTTGCCGCAGCCTCCCAAGTACTAGAACTACAGGTGCCCGCCACAATTCCTGGCTACTTTTAGAAACAGAGTCTCGCTCTTGCTCAGGCTTGTCTCCTGAGCTCAGGCAATCCACCTGCCTTGGCCTCCCAGAGTGCTGGGATTATAAGAGTGAGCCACCGTGCCCAGCATCCCCATCTCTTTAAATAAAAAATAAACAAAAACACTCACCACCTATACTCTCTTATCTGATTCCCATCTATGATGACTAAGGGTGCAAATTTTTTTTGTTTTGTTTTGTTTGAGACAGAGCCTCAAGTTGTTGCCCTGGGTAGAGTGCCCTAGCGTCACAGCAACCTCAAACTCCTGGGCTTAAGCAATTCTCTTGCCTCAGCCTCCCAAGTAGCTGAGAGGTGCCTACTACAATGCCAGGCTATTTTTTGGTTAGAGTTGTCATTGTTGTTTGGCAGGTCCGGGTTGGATTCGAACCTGCCAGCTCTGCTGTATGTGGCTGGTGCCTTAGCCGCTTGAGCTACAGGTACCAAGCCACGGGGGCAAATTATTAAGATAACAGATCATAGTCAAGGACTTGACCTATGGAAGAACCAATTGTTCAGCAACTACAAACAAATGAAACTCATCATTCCCAAAACTCACCCACTGAGTACAACTTGCAAAAATACCATTAACTTCCTTTATGAAAAATAAGAGTAAAAATAAACATACACACTGCCAAAAATCAGAAGGTGAAAAGAAAAAGAAAAAAAAAGATCAGAAGGAGAAAAGGTACCCTACCTATCATCTCCCTCCTCTAAAGTAACACTTTGCAGCAGCCTCCTGTGGATAGTCCTGTGTACATACGTACACGAAGCACATACAAATAACCTTTGCATCACATTAAAAATGTCCATATCTACTGACTATCACAGATGTCCTTAAGAGACTGGAACTGTACAATAAATTTCACTAATAATACTTTTATCATGCTCAGAGAAGAAAAGTTTTCAACACGCTTGTAGTCCTAACTAACTGACCTAAGACACAAGGTACTGCTTATTTTCCTTCACTCCTATCTGGATCTCCTTTGGTTATACCTAGCTCTCGTGTTATGACTGTTATCACTAGCTACCATCCATGAGCCCCTACTATATGCCCAATTCCCACAATAACCTCCCACTCTCCCTCCTGTAGCTGTAATTCTCTACTTCATACATCCAGTCCAGACTTCATCCTTGTCATCAAGACGTGTATATCCAAACACTTACTGATATCCCCACTTAAAGGTCTCACAGATCTCAAACTTAGCACGTCCAAAGGGAAATCACAATCTCTCCTCCTCCCAGCAAACTCATTCCACATCTCCACCATTCACCCAGTTGGTTTGAGTAAAACATCTGGGAATTATCCTAAATTTCTCCTTCCTTTGGAACATTTTTCCAATCTGTAAGGAATACTACCTTCTGCTGCCACCCTACTCCAAGTCGCCGTCTTGTCTAGCCCAGGCCATGGCAAATCTCTTAACTAGTCTCCCTATTTCCACTTCTGCTCCCTATACCCAAAATGAAATTTTTAAATCTAAATCAGCTCTTGTCATGGCTTGCTCAAATTCCTCAGTTGCAAAAATAAAATAAAATAAAAATTCCTCAGTTGCTTCCCATCATACGTAAGAGCCTACCTGATGTGATCTCTGGCTACACACACAAACCTTCCCTCCAACAGTCCTCCTTTCTCACCCGGCAGAGTTTGCCTAGCATGGCTGTTACACTCCCACCTTAGGCCCTGTGAATCAGACATTCCTTCTACTTTGAAAACATCTGAGCACCTGCCTACACTGACCATCTCCTTAAGTTAACCTAATTTTCATAGACCAGACATAGACCACATGGACCTATCAATGCAGCAGGCCTAGTTCCTTATGCTGACCACCTCCTTACATTAAACAGTTTGTTCCAGTCCGTTGGGTGGTTCTTACAGAGGTTCTACTGTACTTTCCTTGAATCTTCGTGTGGTTTGTTCCCTTCGTTTTTCTTTAGGTCTCTGCTCAAACTTCAGCTGCTCAGTAAGGCCTTGTTTGAACTCTCCAATCTCTGCTAATACTCTTCATATCCTTCCTAGAATTATCAACACCAGACATCACTGCAACTGTTTATTTGTTCTGCTTCCCTTGCCTGAATACAGATTGAGGGCAGCAGCTACATTTTGTTTATCACTGAATCCCCATTACCTAGAACAGTGCCTGACTTAAGAAGGCACTCAGAGTTTATCTGAGTAAATTAACGATCAACACTACAAGGTATGTCATCTAACTATTTGAAAAAAGAGAACAGAGAAAGAACACTGAATTGCAGAGACAGATGACTTACCTGAAACCAGACAGGGAATAAGCAGCCAAACAACTTGTGCCACAGACATATATGCTAAGAAACAAAATGCAAAAGAAAGCCTTTCTGTATGAAAATACCAGACCACAGCTCGGCGCCTGTGGCTCAATGGGCTAAGGTGCCAGCCACGTACACCTGAGCTGGCGGGTTCGAATCCAGCTCGGGCCTGCCAAACAACAATGACGGCTACAACCAAAGTTGTGGCGGGCGCCTGTAGTCCCAGCCACTTGGGAGGAAGAGGCAGGAGACTCGCTTGATCCCAGGAATTGGAGGTTGCTGTGAGCTGTGATGCCATAGCACTCTATCCAGGGTGACAGCTTGAGGCTCTGTCTCAAAAAAAAAAGAAAGAAAAAGAAAATACCGGACCACAAGCATTACGGCTCTTTTATGGCTCTTCTAGAATTTGTTTTCTGGTTTTTACCAGGAGACACTCCCCCCAAAATGGGAGGGAGGTGGGGTGGGGAATACCAGGTCATAGTGAACCTTCTCTTCCTGTTCATCACCACAGCATTTCATTTCTTTGGGTAACCTTAGGTATGTACCATGTGCCTCTTCAACTGAAAGATATCCACCTTTTTTGTATTCCCCACAAAATAAGGGCTGAACTACACTCAGTAGACATTTCACAAATATTTGTTAATTAGCGACTTTGAGAACCCTCTAATGAGACTTTCAGCTCTACCAACAAAGTACACACACCCAAGGGACTTCAGTTGCAAACCATGATGGAATAACTACATCTAGACTTATCTTGCCAAGACCCTCAGCCCTCAACAACTAGAAAGATGGACAAAATAGGCGAGGTGAGGTGGCTTATGCCTGAGCTCACGAGTTCAAGACCAGCCTGAGCAAATGCAAGACCCCTAATCTGATCTAAAAAAAAAAAAAAAGAAAGAAAGAAAAACTGAGGCAAGAGAATCACTTGAGCCTAAGAGTTGAAGGTTGCTGTGAGCTATGATACCACAGCACTCTATCTAGGGTGACAGCTTGAAACTCTTGTCTCACAGATCTCAAACTTAGCACAACCAAAGGGAAATCACAATCTCTCCTCCCAGCAAACTCATTCCACATCTGTCTCAAGAAAAATGGACAAAACATACAAGGCAACATCTTTTTTACACTGGACAACAGCCAGCAGAGAACTACAATCCCTAAGAGAAAAAAATAGACAAGAAAAGTCCTTGAATTTTATCAGATTTTTGCCTGGAGGCACCTTCTAGTTCAAAAAGGAGGATCCCAAGCACACCCTGGTAGTCTTGTCAAGTCTAGAAGACAAACGGAGAGTTTGGGAAAGCTGCAGAGTTTGGCAATTGCAGAGAAGAGGGAGTTGCATGGAGGAGGAGCTCCAGATACTAGCACAGAGACCTCCCTAACTCTGATATTTACTAAGTTAGATATAAATATGGTAAAAATTTATGAGAACTTACAAAGAATAACTCAAAAATTATAAGCAAAGTGAGCCCCGGGGTTCACACTGGGCTAGGAGACATTTGTGTTCTGATAGAGTAGAATCCTTGTGGAAGAATTGGAAGAATTCTAATCCTTGTGGAAGAATTCCATCCTTGTGGAAGAATTCCATCCAATTCTTCAATGGAAATTTTATTTTATTTATTTATTTATTTTTTCTTTTTTTCGAGACAGAGTCTCAATTTGTTGGCCTCAGTAGAGTACAATGGCATCACAGCTTACAGCAACCTCAAACTCTTGGGCTTAACCCATTCTCTTGCCTCAGCCTCCCAAGTAGCTGGGACTACAGGCGCCCGCCACAACGCCCGGCTATTTTTTGTTGCAGTTGTCATCATTTGGCAGGCCTGGACCTGGTTCAAACCTGCCAGCCTCAGTGTATGTGGCTGGCGTCGTAACCACTGTGCTACAGGCGCCGAGCCTTCAATAGAAATTTTGGAGGCTTCATGCCTTAGTAATGGGGTATAGCAAGCATGTAACTTAACTTCAGCACCTGTAGCTCAACGGCTAGGGCGTCAGCCACATACACCGGGGCTGGCAGGTTGGAACCTAGCCCTGGCCTGCCAAACAACAATGACAAGTACAACAACCAAAAAAATAGCCAGGTGTTGTGGTGGGTGCCTGTAGTCCCAGCTACTTGGGAGGCTGAGGCAAGAAAATTGCTTAAGCCTAAGAGTTGGAGGTTGCTGTGAGCTGTGACACCATTGCACTCTACCAAGGGTGACAGGGTGAGACTCTGTCTCAAAAGACAGGGTGAGACTCTGTCTCAAAAGGAAAAAAAAAAAAAAAGCATGCAACTTAACTTGCCAAAACAAAGTCCAAGACTCTTCAAAGCAATGGTTCTTGTGGCATGAATACTTTGCTCAAGGGACATCTGGCGTTTAACAGATATAGACTCAATAAATGTCATGAATATTATACATATGACCGGGAATTTTATTGAAGTGAACATACTAAAAACGTAAGGAAAAAACAAAGATTCAGCAGCAAATCAAACCCAGTGATAAATAAAATAATCCTTTATGACCAAATGAGGACTATCACAAGAATGCAAAGCTAGTTCAACAAATCACCAGACTATAAAAGAAATAATATGATCAACTCAGTAATTACAGAAAAATGTTTAACAACACTATCTAATGATGATAAAAACTCTCAGCAAGCTAAAAATAGAAGAAAACTTCCTCAACTTGCTAAAAGGCATCTGCAAAAACAGGCAAACAAAAACGCGTATGGCTAACCCTATATTAATGGTGAAACACTTCATATATTTCCCCTAACAATAGAAAAGGACAGAAGAAAGGATGTCCACTCGCGAAACTCCTATTCAACATCATACTAGGGGTCCTAGCCAGTCCAGTAAAGCAGGAAAAAGAAAACAAAGCAAACAGACTGAAAAGAAAGAAATCAAACTGCCCTTATTTGCTAATCACCTTATTGTCTATGTAGGTAAAAATCGCAAAGACTCTACAAAAAGGCTTCTAGAACCATTAGTAAGTTTAGCAAGAATGGCTCGGTGCCTGTGGCTCAGCGGGCTAGGGCGCCACGTACACCTGAGCTGGCAGGTTCGAATCCAGCCCGGGCCCACCAAACAACAATGACGGCTGCAACCAAAAAATGGCCAGGCGTTGTGGCGGGCGCCTGTGGTCCCAGCTACTTGGGAGGCGGAGGCAAGAGACTCGCTTGAGTCCAGGAATTGGAGGTTGCTATGAGCTCTGATGCCTCAGCACTCTATCCAGGGTGACAGCTTGAGGCTCTGTCTCAAAAAAAAAAAAAGTTTAGCAAGATTGCAAGGTACAAAGTCGACATACAATAAATATTCAATCATAGGCCAGATGCGGTGGCTCACACCTGTAATCCTAGCACTCTGGGAGGCCAAGGCAGGTGGATCACCTGAGCTCACAGGTTCAAGACCAGCCTGAACCCAGTGAGACCCCCTCTAAAAATAGCCAGGTATTATGGCGGGCACCTGTAGTCCCAGCTACTTGGGAGGCCAAGGCAAGAGAATCACTTGAGCCCAAGAATTTGAGGTTGTTGTGAGCTGTGATGCCATTGCATTCTTTCTACCCAGGGTGACAAAGTGAGACTCTGTCTCAAAAAAAAAAAAAGGGTGGCGCCTGTGGCTCAAGGAGTAGGGCGCCAGCCCCATATACTGGGGGCGGGGTGTGTGTGTGTGGGGTGTTTAAACCCAGCCCGGCCAAAACTGCAAAAAAAGAAAAAATTCAATCGTAATTCTACATAGTAGCAGTGAGCAACTAGAAATTGAAACTTCAAAAGTACCATTTACAATAGCACCAAAAGTCATGAAATACATACAAAGATTACAAAAAAAGGGCAGCACCTGTAGCTCAGTGGCTAAGATGCCAGCCCCTCATACTGAGGGTGGCAGGTTCAAACCCAGCCCCAGACAAACTGCAACAAAAAAATAGTTGGGCCGTTGTGGCGGGCACCTGTAGTCCCAGCTACTCGGGAGGCTGAAGCGAGAGAATCGCCTAAGCCCAGGAACTAGAAGTTGCTGTGCCCTGTGACACCACGGCACTCTACCCAGGGTGACAAAGCGAGACTCTGTCTCTAAAAAAAAAAAAATCCTGGCTCGGCGCCTGTGGCTCAAGCAGCTAAGGCGCCAGACATATACACCTGAGCTGGTGGGTTCGAATCCAGCCCGGGCCCGCCAAACAACAATGACGGCTGCAACCAAAAAATGGCCGGGCGTTGTAGCGGACGCCTGTGGTCCCAGCTACTTGGGAGGCGGAAGCAGAAGACTCACTTGAGCCCAGGAATTGGAGATTGCTGTGACGTGGGATGCCACCACACTCTATCCAGGGTGACAGCTTGAGGCTTTGTCTCACAAAAAAAAAAAAAAAAAAAATCCTAATAGGATTTGTAGGTATCAACAAAATGATTCTAAACTAGACATGGAAAGATAAAGCAACTAGATTATCTACAAACAATTCTGAAAAATAACACAAAAAGGGAACTCTCACTACCTAATTCTAAAACTTACCATAAGGTTACAGTAATCAACAGTGTGGTAATGAAAAAATGAAAGACCAAGCTCGGCAGCTGTAGCGCAGTGGCTAGGGCGCCAGCCATGAACACCAGAGTAGGCGGGTTCCAACCCAGCCCAAGCCTGCCAAACAACAATGACAGCTACAACAAAAAAATAGCCGGGCGTTATGGCGGGCGCCTGTAGTTCCAGCTACTAGGGAGGCTGAGGCAAGAGAATCGCTTGGGCCCAAGAGTTGGAGGTTGCTGAAAGCTGTGACACCATGGCATTCTACCCGACAACATAGTGAAACTTTATCTCAAAAAAAAAAAGAAAAAAGAAAAAAATGAAAAACCAGATCAATAAAGCAAGACAAACTAGAAATAGCTCCACATATACACGATTGATCAACTTTCAACAAATGTACAAAGACAATTCAAGGGAGAAAGGACAGTCTTTTCAACAAATGTTGCTGTGACAAATGCAAGTCCAAATGTTAAAAACTAAACTCAATCCATACCTTGAACCATTTAAGAAAATTAGCTCGAAGTAGATCATAAATCCAACTGTAAAATTTTAAAATATTTCTAGGAGAAAATGTAAGGGAAAGTCTTGAGCTCTTAAATTAGGCCAAGATTTGTAAGATATTACACCAAAAACATGATCCACAAAAGAAAAAAAGCAATAACCTGGACATCATAAAAATTAAGAACTTAAGCTCACCAAAAGTCATTAAGAGAATTTTAAAAAGGCATGGACTACAAGAAAATATTTGCAAATCATAATCACATACCTGATTATCTACAGTATATATAAACAACTCAGTTTTTTCAAATGGTCAAAAAGATTTTTGAATAGGGCGCTGCCTGTGGCTCAAAGGAGTAGGGTGCTGGCCCCATATTCCGGAGGTGACGGGTTCAAACCCAGCCCTAGTCAAAAAAAAAAAAAAAAGATTTTTGAACAGACACATCACCACAGAATTATTTAATCACATGAAAAGATGCTTAACATCACTGGTCGATGCACAAATGGAAAAAAAAGGCTACATTCTATATGATTCCATTTATATGACATTCTTGAAAACGCACAGAAAAACACATGAGAACAACAAAACAGATCTGCAGTTTCCAGGGTCTAGGGGTAGAGAATGGGTTGACTGCAAAGAGGACCAAAAGAATTTTGGGGGATGAACGGGCTCAGTGCCTGTAGTTCAAGCAGCTAAGGCGCCAGCCACATACCCCATTGCTGGCAGGTTCGAATCCAGCCCGGGCCTGTCAAACAACAATGACAACTACTACAACAAAAAAAATAGCCAGGCATTGTGGTGGGCGCCTGTAGTCCCAGCTACAAGGAAGGCTGAGGCAAGAGAATCATTTAAGCCCAAGAGATTGAGGTTGCTGTGAGCTGTGATGCCACAGAACTCTACCAAGGGTGACAGGGTGACATAGTGAGACACTGTCTCAAAAAAAAAAAAAAAAAAAAAAACCAGCGGGGCACTAGTAGCTCAGTCCTTAGGGCACTGGCCACATGCTCCAGAGCCAGTGGCTTCAAACCTGGCCCAGGCCTGCTAAACAACAAAATAGCCAGGCGTTGTGGCAGGCGCCTGTAGTCCCAGCTACTAGGAAGGTTGAGGCAAAAGAATCACTTGAGCCAAAGGGTTTGAGGTTGCTGTGAGCTCTAATGACTCCACGGCACTCTACCCAGGGTAACAAAGTGAGACTCTTATCTCAATAAAAAATAAAATAAAATAAAATAAAAAATAAATCAACTGTAAAAGATATTTCAGGAATAGAGAAAGTTAAACAGGCATTGCAGAATATTATACAATTAACATTAATCTTAGCTGTGAATACTATAACTGCATTTGGATATACAGAACAAGGGTGTGTAAAAGGACAGATGGTAAATATTTCTGGCATTGTGGACCATAGATTCTCTGCTGTAACTACTTAACTCTGCCATTGTAATGCCAAAGCAGCCACAGAAGAGCCTATAAAATAACATAAATGGTAAACACCTCACCCCAAATAAATCCGTATCATACAAACACACCTTCCCCAGGCACTGAACACAGCTCTGAAGAGGTAAAAAGAAAAAGTCCACCACTACCTCACACAAATATTCATAGATCACAGTATTACACTACCACATCTGCTGATCCATCCTCCCAGCCAGGACTGACATGAATGCATTATCTATTCATCTTGGTTATGAGATTCTGTCTCAAAAAAAAAAAAAAAAAAGATAGAATTCAATACAGGAACATCCTCAACAATTAAACTTAAACATTTCTAGAATGTATCTATTCCATTTGGTACTGTAAGTGTTCTTTTTTTCTTTTTTTGAGAGAGTCTCACTGTGTCGCCCTCGGTAGAGGGCCTTGGCATCACAGCTCACATCATCATCAAGCTCTTGGGCTTAAGCGATTCTCTTGCCTCAGCCCCCCAAATAGCTAGGACTACAGGCGCCCACCACAATGCCCGGCTGTTTTGTTTTGTTCTTTTTGTAGTTGTCATTGTTGTTTGGCAGGCCCAGGCCGGGTTCAAATCCACCAGCCCCAATGCATGTGGCCGGCACCCTAGCCAATGAGCTACAGGCGCCAAGCCTGGTACTGTTAAGTATTCTAAACTGAGATGGTACACTGATTTATATCACTGCTTCCTTCCGTAAATGGTGGCATCTACAAAGAGTGACTGGAAGGGGAAGTGAGTGATTTGCTCAAATCTCGATATTACACTTACCCAGTATTAACACCCAGTCCAGTTCTATTGTAAGTCTGAGAAATGCAGTCATAATCCGTATTTGTTATTTTTCAAGACAAAGGTAAACTAAGGGAAAAAAGTTGGAACTGACTAAATAACTCAAATATCCTATTGAAAGTATTGAAAACACTCCACCTTTCACCACTTCCTACACACTATAATCACACAGAGCTGTTTCCTAGCAAGCCACTCTGCAAGAAGATAAAATCGCCATTGTTTCCATTATCCTTCAGTTCTACTGGCACCTTTAAAAAATGCATTTGTATAAGACAAGTGTCAGGACCCCTACTTGATGAAAAAAATAACTAAACCACTATACTTAATGAGCATTAGACTTTTGGGAATACTTTCAAGCCATGTACAAATGCACCAAAATTATCATTACATCTACCAAGAAACAGCCACCTACTTAACATTAGGCGGTGTAGAAAACATCCCACCTAGTTTCATTTATTCCTAAGAACACTGCAAAGTATATTACTAACCCTCATAGACTAGTAAACTGAAGCTCTAAGAGGTTAAGGCTCAGACACAACTAGTGAATGAAAATGTGGAGATTTGAACTCAAATTAACCTAGCTCCCAAAGAGTGTACTTTCTTCTCAACTGTGCCACCTCCCAATTTCACAATGTTGGAATGGGCACAGTTGTGAATGGATTTGTCCAGCAATCTTAATGATTTCACTAAAAAGAGGGGGATTGGACTTCTCAATCAGAATCTCATTTTGAAACCCACAGAGCACTATTTAAATGCCATTTCTTTTCAAGAAGTCATCAACAGATAAAAAGAAGGGTTAGACATCCTTTTAAAGTAAATATCATCACAGATCTGCAAGTGAATTGTCATTTTGGGCAAGTCCCCAGAGTTAGCAACTCCCTCTTATGTGCACTACCACTAACTAGTAGAAAGCATTCCACCCAATTCAAACTGGATGCCTGCACCAAAGCTAAGTCAAATAAGGCCCATCACACCTCAAGAAATTAAAAGACTAAAGGAGGAGTCAAATCATAAATATGTACAAATGTACCAAATTGCATTACAGTCAATGTGTACTTCATTATGTGTACAGTTACCATTTAATCAGACAAATAAGAAGTGAAAGAAATCCTAAAACAAAAGTATGTGCAGGATAACACGCTATCACAGCCCAGAGAAAGAAAGCAACTTGTGTACTTGTCTCACTAAGTAGAAAGTAGCATTTGTTTACATTCTGTTCCTCCCTGACAACTCTTTCCAACCTCTGTCAACCTCCCTCCCCACAATCTCACACACAACCAGGAATGAAGCTATAGAGCTCACTTAGCATGGAAAACTGATCAAAGTGATATACACAGTGATATCCCAAATTTTTCTTTTAAACATGACAAAGGGATACAATAACTGAAATTAAATGACACGCTGGTAATTTTGTTCCACTGCAAATAACAATTAAACTTGTTCTACCTGAGGAATTTAGATAGAATTATTCTCATATTATAAGCCAAACTAACCAAATTCTGTGGAGTCAGTGAACCCAAAACCTAACAAGGCTCGCACCTAACACAGTGCTCCACTCTCCACCTTCCAGGAAGGAATAGGAGACCAGTAACACTGACTTATCTCAACTGATCATAACTTCTTTACAAACTTGCAAACAATGACATTTCAAGAACTGCAGCATTTGTCTTGATGTGGGCAATCCAATGGTTTAGAAAACCTGAATAAGCTGCTGCTTCTAAAAATAAAACGGTGGGGGTGAAGGACCTAGGGGATCGCACTCTGCGTTTTGCTTTATACTTGCCTGGAGCAATAAACTCTCAAAATAACTTCATTAGGGAGTGTAACAGCAAAGAATGAACACCAAAATATTGCTCAATCCAACTTTCATTGTGAATTCCTGAGTTCACAGTAGGATCTATACACTTAAATGTGACGGAATCATTTTGCTGTCAGAACTAGTATTTCCAAAACAAAACAAACCTGTCTACTCCCTTTCTTGATTAAAAAACAGGGGAGGTCCCCACTTTTTATAATTCACACACTGGTTGGCTTTGCAAAGGAGCAGGGAGTCGTATTTACAAAAATAAAAGATAAAAATGTTGTGTGTGGTCTCAAAGTGCAGCCGCAAGTTGAGCCCGCTCGCTGCCGGGCTCCCAGAGCGCGTGCAGACCGCACGGGTCTCGCCGGCCCGAGACCGTCGGCCTCCGACCCACTCCGGTCAGGCGAGCCGCGCCCCGGGAGCAGGCGCGGAGAGGGCCCCGCAGGCGGGCGCGGCCCGACGTGTTTACCGCCGGCCTCGACCCGGGGGAGCCGCTCCCTCGCGCCCGCAGCACTTGTTCTAGGCGGCTGACTCCGGCCCCCCAGCGCGACCCGCAGAACTGCCCGGCGCTCGCGGGGGCCCCCGCGGGGGCCGCCCCGGGAGGAAGGCTAAGCCCGCCCCGGCGGCGTCGACCTTGGGAGCCCGGGGCGGGGGTCCAAGGACCGTGTGGGGCGCAGCCCCCAAGACGGGCTGCGGGGAGCCGGAGGCGCGCCGCGGCCGGGGACAGACAATGCGGGAGCCGGGGACGCTGAGGAGGGGTGGCCAGAGCCGGCCGCCCCGCCGCCCGCCCCTCTCCGCCCCCCGCAGCTCCTGCTCCTCCCTTTGTCCCCCCACCCAGCAGGGCCGCAGGGGGAGGGGCCCGCGCCCCTCTCCCCGACCCTTTCTCAAACCACAAAACTTCTCTCAACTCCGCCAACTGAGTTGCGCTCTCACCTAGCGGCTCCCGGGGCTCCCCCGCGGGCCGAGCCGGAACAGCTCCGCACCTTCGCCGCGGAGAAAGACAATAGGCGGCCGCTCCCCCGGCGGCGGCGGCGGCGGCTAAAGCGGCGGCGGCCGAGGATAGGAGCGGGCACGAAGGTCTCGGCGGAGCTCCGTAGCTTCCCGGCGGCTGCTCGGCCCCGCGCTGGCCCTGCACACAGCCCTAGCGCGCCAGCGCATGCGCCACACATCGCGCGAGGAGGGGCGGGGTGCCCGGAGAAGGCGGTAACTCCCACGAGTCCTCCCGTGAGTAACCAGGAGCCAAACACTGAGAGCTGGGATTGCATGTCAGAGCTGCCCGTCATACTCCGTGAAACCAATAGAAAGGCTCATGGGCGGAGCACACAAGTTGCTAAGGAAGGCTGAGGTTGACCGCCACTGCTGCGCCGCGGCAAAGTGATCCAAGTGGGGTGGCTGGTAGTAGAGGCTTTAGGGAACGCCCACCCGCTGTCTTCACTCTGCCCAATCTGGAGAAACCGCCCTTCCTCTGTGTGCCCTGTGCTTACCTGAGCTGTAGCACTTAACCACACATACTGAAATGATTTATTTCTCCCACTTCGAATCAGGAAGTGCAGTTTAGCGGCGTCCAAAGCGCTGGAAAGTCTTTGCTGTATGTTCAACAAGTGTTGACGGATGAATGCTTGATGGAGCTATGTCAGAATTGTGACAGTGCCTTCCGTGAACTTTCGGTTCACTTTCCCCACAAAATCTTACAGTGTTTGTTTTGCAAAGGACCTCAGAAATCGTCTGGTGGCTTTGAGAAACAAAATGTGGTCCGTGTACCTGTGGTGGCCTGGGAGATTATATTAGTTGGTATATAAACTTCTTTACTTTGATAGTTATGTGTTTACGTTAACGTTTATTGGGGGTGGAAATGTCTGTCAAACCATTGCTTCACTGATGTTATTTCTCAGGTCAAGTAGAAAGTTGTAAAAAAAATAAAAGTACTAAGAAAATATTAATAATAGAAACACTTTATATGCAGTTCAAGAACATGCAAAACTGAAGATGATCGAAGTAAAAACAGTCGTACCGTGCCCGTAGCTAAGTGGTTAAGGCGCCGGCCACATACACTGAGGCTGGCAGGTTGGAACCCAGCCCGGGCCTGTTAAACAACGATGACAACTGCAGCCAAAAAATAGCCGGGCGTTGTAGCGAGAGCCTGTAGTCCCAGCTACTTGGGAGGCTGAAGCAAGAGAATAGCTTAAGCCCAAGAGTTTGAGATTGCTGTAAGCTGTAACACCATGGCAGTCTACCCAGGGTGACAAAGTGAGACTCTGTCTCAAAACACAAAACAAACAGAAAACAAAGCAGTGGGCTCGGCGCCTGTAGTACAGTGGTTATGGCGCCAGCCACATACACCAAGGGTGGCGGGTTCAAACCCGGCCCAGGCCAGCTAAAACAACAACGACAACTGAAACAAAAAATAGATGGGCATTGTGGCAGGCCCCAGTAGCCCCGGCTACTTAGGAGGCTAAGGCAAGAGAATCGCTTGAGCCCAAGAGTTTGAGGTTGCTATAAGCTGTGATGCCACAGCACTCTACTGGGGACAACATAGTCAGAGTCTGTCTCAAAAAGAAAAAAAAAAGACAGTGGTACCTAGAGGGAGGAGGTTATTTTCTGGAATGAGCAGGAGGGCAGTCTCTGGGGTGCTGGTTCTGTACTTTGCTCTGAGCAGTGGATGACAAAGGTATACTTGTATACATCTGAAAATATCAGCTGTATATTTAAATTACTGTACCTTACACATTTTAAACATGTTAATGTCAGTTGTTTAAATCCAGGTACAGGATATGGCCAAAAAAAATAAAATGCAAAGATGCAAATGACTGACATTTTGGAAACGCTGATCCAGGCAAGGTCTTTCCCAGCTACAGAGAGAGGGTATTGTGAATATCTGATGTGTGTTCCAGGTACTTCCATTGTTGAATGGTTCTAAATCTTTGAAATGTTCCTAGCTGGGTGCAGTGGCTCACACCTATAATCCTAGCAGTCTGGGAGGCTGAGCTGGTGGATTGCTTGAGCTCACGAGCTCAAGACCAGCCTGGGCAAAAGCAGGACCCCATCTCTACTAAAAATAGAAAAACTGAGGCAAAAGGATTGCTTGAGCCCAAGAGTTGGAGGTTGCTGTGAACTATGACGCCACCGCACTGTACCCAAGGTGACAGCTTGAGACTGTCTCAAAAATAAATAAATAAATGCTCTTAGTATAGAGCTGAAATTTGCTTTTCTGTCAGTCAACCTGGTGCTCACATATGTTTTCTTAGTTCCCCCTTAGAGAATTATTTTTTTTAAAGACTAAACATGCCCAGTTCTCCGTGTGAAATTATTTCCATATCACCTTATCTTTATGCTCACTCTCTTTCACACTCTAATCTATCCTTGTCAATATTTAAAAGCTGGCATGGAGACAAGAGATGCTTGGGTCCTAGACCTACTCTGCCACAAAGGAACCCACCATGACCAGGTTAGTTCTTGAAGAACCTCACTCTCAAACACAAGAGCTCTAACCCAGAAAGTTATTTGGACCCCTAACGTTTGGTAATCCCATAGTTTTCTCTTAAAAACTTGGATGGTCTGTTTCAGAGGCAGCAGGAAATGTTACCCTGTCATCTTCCAGTGACTTCTGACAACACTATTCCCTGCTCCCACCTTGGCAGCATTTGCACCTTTCCAGTGGGGCTGCTGGAAGTGTCAAGAGTTCAGCACTTTTCAAATTTATTGTGCACACCTGGGAAATTTTTTATTTTTTTGAGACAAGATCTTTCTCTGTTGCCCAGGCTAGAGTGCAGTTGTATCCTCTCAGCTCACTGTAACCTCAAGCTCCTGGGCTCAATCAATCCTCCTGCCTCGGCCACCCAAATAGCCGGAACTACTGCTGTGTGCCACCAACCATGCTTGGCTAATTTTTCTCTTTTTAGTAGAGATGGTGTCTTGCTCTTACTCACGCTGGTCTCAAACTCCTGGGCTCAAGCAATCTTCTTGCCTCAGCCTCCCAAAGTGCGAAGATTACAAGCATGAGCCTCCATGCCTAGTCCCACCTGGGAAATTTTTTTTTTTTTTTTTGAGACGGAGTCTCACTTTGTTGCCCTCAGTAGAGTGCTATTCTGTCACAACTCACAGCAACTTCAGACTCTTTGGATCAAGAGGTTATCTTGCCTCAGCCTCCCAAGTAGCTGGAACTACAGGCGCCCACCACAATGCCCGGCTATTGTTAGAGACAAGGTCTCCCTCTGGCCCTGGCTGGTCTCCAACCTGTGAGCTCAAGCACTCCACCCACCTCAACCTCCCAAGTGCTAGGATCACACGTGTGAGCCACTGCCCAGCCTTTCAGTGATACATTTTTATATTACATGTTGAAATTACAATATTTGGCTAAACAAAATATTATTAAAATTAATTTCACCTGGCAGCACCCACAGCTCAGTGGGTAGGGCGCCAGCCACATACACAGAGGCCGGCGGGTTCGAACCTCGCCCGGGCCAGCTAAAACAACAATGACAACTGAAACAAAAAAAAAAAATAGCCAGGCGTTGTGGCGGGCGCCTGTAGTCCCAGCTACTTGGGAGGCTGAGGCAAGAGAATCGCTTAAGCCCAAGAGTTTGAGGTTGCTGTGAGCTGTAACACCAGGGCTCTCTACCCAGGGCAACAGCTTGAGACTATCTCAAAAAAATAATAATAATAATTTTACCTGTTTCTGTTTACTTTTAAATGTGGCTACTAGAAAAATTTAGATACCTATGGCTGACACATGTTGGACAGCATTGGGTTTGACATTGATGAAAGAAGGTCTGTCCATAAGAAGTTAAAATTCAGGCTCGGTGCCCATAGCTCAGTGAGTAGGGCACCAGCCACTTACACCAAGGTTGTAAGAGTCTGAAGTTGCTGTGAACTGGCTACGGCCTGCTAAACAACGACGAGAACAGCAACCAAAAAATAGCCAAATGTTATGGTGGGTGCTTGTAGTCTCAGCTACTTGGGGGGCTGAGGCAAGAGAATAACATGAGTCCAAGAGTTTGCGGTTGCTGTGAGCTTTGGCGCCATGGCACTCAACCAAGGATGACATAGTCAGACTCTGTCTCAAAAAAAACAAAAAAAGAAGTGAAAATTCAGCTCCAGACTAAAAATTTACCTGGAGCCAGATTTCGATTACAGAATCCTCTGTCCTCCCGCATCCTTATGCCCCACTTAAGTTCAGGCTAAACATATGGTGGCGAGGTGAGCTTTCTAAAATGAAAACCTGCTCTCACTGTTCCCTTACTTTAGCATTTTTTGAGATTTCCTTTTTGCCTTACAGAACGAAGGCCTTTTTTTTTGAGACAGGGTCTCACTGTATCACCCTCAGTATATGGGGCTAGCGCCCTACTCACTGAGCCACAGGCACCGCCATGAAGGCCGCATTTCTTAGCATGGCAGTACTAGGCCTGACCTCCACTGTTTTGATACTCAGCTCACAGCAACCTCCAATTCCTGGGCTTAGGGGATTCTCTTGCCTCGGCCTTCCAAGTAGCTGGGACTACAGGCACAACACCCAGCTATTTTTTGTTGCAGTTTGGCCAGGGCTGTGTTTGAACCCGCCACCCTTGGTATATGGAGCTGACTCCCTACTCACTGAACTACAGGCACCACCATGAAGGCCATATTTCTTAGCATGGCAGTACCAGGCCGGACTTCCACTGACCTCCCTCAGCTTCATCTCCTCCCCAGTTTCTTAGGAGTGCTGATACCCCACATCTTTGAGTTTGCTTATCCCTGTTCTGGAAAGGTCCTGTGCTAACTGCCTGTGCACACCCCCTTGTCTCCTGTACCACCCACTCTTTCTTTTAATCTGATTATCTTCTAAGGCCCAGCTTATCTGTCTCATCCTCTTGGATGTCTTCCCAAAATTTTCTTCCTTTAACTAGGAAAAGTATCTTCTTTGTGCCCCAATGTACCCTATACCAGCTTCTTTAGAGACATGCACACATTTGATTTCTTGCTGGTTTGTCTGCCTGTTTCCCTCACTTGACTGTGAGTTTCTTGAGGACAGCAACCTTGGGCTTCACCTACAACCTCAAGATCAAGTCTAATGCTTGGCACCCAGTAGACTCTCAATGGCTATTTGTCAGGGAATTGACCAGGGTTATCAGCTCATGGCGGGTATGGCAATTAGAATTCTTCTGGATACAAGTGACAGAAATCTCCACTCTGACTGCCTTAATTACCTTACCTAAGTGAAAAAGTCTACTTGTTGTTCCAGCCTGAGGTATTTTCAGATTCAACAGTTCAACCAACGCCACCAAGACACTGTTCCTCTGTGCTGGCTCCATTCCAGAGGTTCTTTCCTTATGGTGACAAGATGTCTGACAAGCATAGCCTTCCAGATTGCGTTCAAAGAAGACAAAGATTCCAGTCAAGAAAGACCCAGATAGTTAAAACAGAGAGTAGAACTTACTCCTGTTGCCCCGGACTGTCCTATTTGGAGTCATGCGTCCAACCCTGAACTAGCCTGTTGCCTGTGGATCAGAAGCTTGGAAAGGCTCAGGTCTGGATCAGATGCTTAGAATGGGGGCTGTGGTAGAGTTAACTTCACACCAAGCAAAGGGCTGAAAGTGGAAGTGCCCAAAGCAATATCAGGGTACTATTTCTACCACAAAAACAGTAAAATGACCACTGCTGTAGAAGAGGAACCCTGGGACAAGTTTGTTCCAGGGCTTCTTTTACAAAAGTGGACATTTTAGGAAGCATGGGTCTCAAGAAAAATTAATTTTCTTCCAACCGTGCTGATTTTCTTTCTTCTTTGCTTTAGCATTGCCAGGGACTCTCTATAAAATGGAGTTTTTTCTTGTCATATTTTTAGGTATTCTAATCTGTATAAATCAATTAGCTGTAAGTCAACTGGAGAGATGGTTCAAAGATAGTTCAGAGATACAAGATCCTGCCACTAATTGATAAGGCTCTGTCATCTTTCTTGGCTTGTAAACTTACTCAGAGAAAGTGATAAAATGATTACATCTGTAATCTTTTTCTGTGAAATGGGGGAGCACTGTATAGGAATATGTGATGCACCTTGAAAGAACAAATCTTTAGTGTTAGGAAGAGTCGGTTTGAAAGTACCTCACGGTGCCTCTATAACATTACAGTGAGGGGAGGCAGCCAGGAAACAAATAACATAATAAGATACTTTCAGATTGGTATAAATGCTATGAAAAAAACTGAGTAATTGTGAAAAAAAGGGACTAGATGAGAGTGGGTTGCTTTAGATAGGGTAGCCAGGGGGTGGTTTTCAAGGAAGGGCATTTGAGTTGGGCTTGAATGATGGGAAGATGCCAGCCATGCAGATAACAATTTAGGACGTCTCAAAGAGGATAGGGATCTCAGCTGTCTGGGGAATTTAGGGTAGACCCTTTCCCTCAAAGTGGGGTCTCAGACCAATAGCATCTGTATCGTCTGGGAGCTTTTTGTAGAATTCCATATCCCACCACAGAGTTAGTGAGTCAAAATCCACATTTAACAAAATTTCCAGCTGGGCACAGTGGCTCATGCCTGTAATCCCAGCACTCTGGGAGGCTGAGGTAGGTGGATTGCCTGAGCTCATGGGTTTGAGACCAGTCTTAGCCAGGGCCAAAGTGAGACCCCATCTTTAAAAATAGCCAGGCATTGTGGTGAGCACCTGTATTCCCAGCTACTTGGGAGGCTGAGAATCGCTTGAGCCCAAGAGTTTGAGTTGGTATTACTTATGAGGCCACGGCACTCTACCAAGGGCGATATAGTGAGACTCTGTCTCAAAAAAAAAAAAAAAAAATGTATTCCTGGAGTAGTTCCACTCCATCATAAGTCTTTATAATAATTCAATGTGTCTTTTATACCTACAGCACATCTCAATGCAGACTAGTCACATTTTAAGTCCACAAAAGCCATGTGTGGCCAGTGGCCGCTGTATTGGACAGCAAAGGTGGGGTGGACTGCCCCTGGAAGTTCCTTCTAAACTTGGACGTGTGCCCAGGGCCAAAATTCATGTACCGTATCTCTTTCATTTGCATTATCTCATTTATTCTTCACATTGAACCCAGCTGGCACTGTTATCCCCTTTTCTAAGTAACACAGACTTACAGAGATGAAGTAACTTGCTCCAAATCACATAGCTACTGATTGGCACAGTTTATCTTCCAAGAAATGAAAACTGAGGGAAGGTTGCCAAATCTAATTTAGAATAATACACCCAATTTGACCTCTGTCATCTCCTTCCCTCTCCTTCTGTACTTAACAATGGTGAGAGCTCTCAGCCTATTTACAGAGTAGATGCTCAGTAAAGAGCTATTTAAGCAACTAATGCTTATTAGTTGCAGCATATATTCCTATGATACTTTTCAGAAATTGTGCAAGCACTTTTTATTCTAATGAAGAAATACATTAGAGCTATATACTGGATTACAGGTTAATGTGCAGTAAATGGGCTTTATTAGTATGATTATTACCAGGTCAGACAGTATTAACCTTTTTATGGACCATGATGTACATCCATTGCAAATAGTCTTCCAAGATGTCTGTGCTAATTTATGCTGTACATTCATGTTTTTGGGGCATCAGCATGGTTAACCTCTCTGATTTAACTTTTTCTTGTTTTGTTTTGTTTTTAGATTTTTTTTTTCTTTTTTTGTAGAGACAGAGTCTCATTTTATCGCCCTCGCTAGAGTGCTATGGCGTCACAGCTCACAGCAATCTTCAGCTCCTGGGGCTAGGCGATTCTCTTGACCCAGCCTCCTGAGTACCTGGGAACACAGGCGCCCGTCACAATGCCCGGCCATTTTTTTGTTGCAGTTTGGCTGGGGCCGGGTTTGAACCCACCACCCTTGGTATATGGGGCCTGCGCCCCACTCACTGAGCCACAGGTGCTGCCCCACTTTTTCTTGTTTGAAACAGAAATGCCGGGCAGCACCTGTGGCTCAGTGAGTAGGGGGCTGGCCCCATATACCGAGGGTGGCAGGTTCAAACCCTGCCTTGGCCAAACTTCAACAACAATTAAAAAAAAAAGGCCGGGCATTGTGGCAGGTGCCTGTAGTCGCAGCTACTCTGGAGGCTGAGGCAAGAGAACCACCTCTTTAAAAAAAAGAAAGGGCGGCGCCTGTGGCACAGTGGGCAGGGTGCCGGCCCCATATACTGAGGGTAGCAGGTTCAAACTCGTCCCTGACCAAACTGCACCAAAAAAAAAAAAAAAAATAGTTGGACATTGTGGCGAGCACCTGTAGTCCCACCTACTAGGGAGGCTGAGGCAAGAGAATCGCTTGAACCCAAGAGTTTGAGGTTGCCGTGAGCTATGATGCCACAGCACTCTACTGAGAGTGACAAAGTGAGACTCTGTCTCAATTAAAAAAAAAAAAAGTGCATATTGTCCTCTATTGACTTCCTCAGTAGATGAGGCAGCTACCCAGTCTCCTGCCCCAAGAGTCCCCAGCCTGTATTCAATATATGCCAGATGTACTGCTTATTGATGGGACAATTTATTTAATTTCTGAAACCATTACTTTTCCTCATAACGAATCTTGCAGCAAAAGGTTTGCTTGAAACCTGCTCATGGGACCAAATTAAGCGTTATTATATTTCCAGTAGTATAAGGGTTAGCGGCTGCTGGGTTGATGGAAGGGAGGGAATCACAAAAGCCTCAGGATTCAGGGACCACCCTGGCCTCAAATAAAGTTATTGCCACATTTCTCAGTCTGGAGTCAGGAGATTTAATTTTAGAGGAATAAAAGGGGTACTGAGATTCTCTCCTAATAACTGCAAAAGAAAACCAGAGTCATTTATTTGATGTAACATTATTTTGATTTGGTGAGGTTTGGTGTGGTATTTACTTTAAATGTAGGTTCCAGTTTGGAGAAGATGGGAACTGTTATTCTGCCTCCAGAGAGATTTATGGGCTGTTCAAGTACTGCACGTTTCCTACTATTGCTTTTCTCCCTATGCCCAGCCTTTTCCAGTTTATTCAGCTGCTCTCATAATTATCCCCAATTATTTATAATGGTAGGTTTCTGAAGCTGGAGTTAGAGAAACACCATGTTTTTTAAGCCCAGAACACTATTTAATGGAAATGGACTCCAACAACTCATGTGAGACCTAAACTCAGGTTTTCTTGGGGTAGAAATTTCCAAAAACTTGTTTTTATTTTTAATACAATATTTTTGCAAAAACTATAAGGAATTTACACTATTAAAGGAGAAAAGTCCTTGTTTGCATATAATTGTTACCAATAACTACAGTTTCAGGACAGTTTAAACCTGTTTTCCTTAAACTGCTTTCCTTGGAACATTAATTCCTAAAGCTTTTCCTTAGAAAAAGCATTGTCTGGGTGGCGCCTGTGGCTCATCGAATAGGGCGCCGGCCCCATATTCCGAAGGTGGTGGCTTCAAACTCAGCCTCGGCTGAATTGCAAAACAGAAAAATAGCCGGGTGTTGTGGCAGGCACCTATAGTCCCAGCTACTCGGGAGGCTGAGGCAAGAGAATCGCCTAAGCCCAGGAGTTGGAGGTTGCTGTGAGCTGTGACGCCACAGCACTCTACCGAGGGTGATAAAGTAAGACTCTGTCTCTACAAAAAAAAAGGAAGAAAAAGCATTGTCTGTTTAAATAAACACAAGAAATGTCACTGTAAATAGTATCATTACATAGTAAGACTGTGAGAACTCCTGCATTAAATAAAAAACTGTTTAGCTTTGTTTAACGTATATTTCTCAAACTTATTTGACCAAGAAAACAATTGCTCTTGAAAAATACATTAACTGAATCCACTCAATTCATCTTCCAGAAGGAACAGGATAGATTTTTATCGATTCTGAAGCTTTTTTTTTTTTTTTTTTACTATTGACCCACTGTTATGTAATAAATGTTTGTGTTGCCCCCAAACTTCGTATCTTGGAGTCCTAACCTCTAAAGTGATGGTATGAGGAGGTAAGATCTCTGGGAGGTAGTTAGGTTTAGATAAGTTTATAAAGAGATATCATAAAGAAGCCCTCATGACATTCGAGACACCAGAGCTTCCCCTCTCTGCCAGGTGAAAATCTAGCAAAAAAGCAGCCACCTGCTGCTGAGGGTGAGAAAGAGAGTGCTCAGCAACAACTGAATTTGCCAGCACCTAGATCTTGAACTTCTCAGCCTCCAGAATGTGAGAAATAAGTGTCTGTTGTTTAAACCATCTAATCTATGGTATTTTGTGAGAATAGCTTGAACCAAGGCATTCACACTGTCATCCATTAGTCTAAATCAAAAGGGATCCTTTAGTCCAGAAAGGAAAAGAGATGGTTCCTAAATCTCTTTCCCAGCCTCATCAGCTCACTCCTATGAGGGTTCTAGCTGTATTCTCACTTACTGCAAGCACCTTTTCACCTGAATAATCTGCCAAACTACAAACCCACAAGTGAGATTTCCTTCTCTCCCTCACATGCTCCATTTTCTGCTTTTCCTCTCATTCAACCCCATCCAGTCATTTCCGACATTCTGCTTTTTCATCAGGCCACAGTCTCTTACAAATCAAAGCCAGGTTTCCCCTTCCTGCTTCTCTGGGGTTCATTCACCAACTTTTGGCTGATAATTGCAATAGTCTCATGACTGGTTTCTCTGCGTCTACCATCTCCCAGCTGGTTGATACTCCTCTCTGCAACAGAATGATTTTCCTAAAGTAATCCCTGACGTACCACTTCTCTGCTCAAAAGACATCAGTGACTCCCCCACTGTTTACAGAATAATATTAAACACTTTAGCAGAGACTCCTAAAGTAATTGACTTTCATTGTCAGTTTGCATAAAAACCACATTAAACTTCTTTCCTACCTAAACCCAAGTCCTTGCTGAAAAGCCTCTAACTCGCAATATAAACAGATCTTCTACTTTACTGAGAACACTGGAACTATGTAAGTCCCTAAAGTCCCCTTTACCCATTTTTTCCAGGAGGTATTTCACTAACTAATCCTCAGGCTTAATATCATTTATTTCAATCATGTCCAGAATTTTACTTTATAATTTAAGCTTTCTGTTTTACATCTTTAGTCCTTATCCTCTGTCTTCAAACTTGTTCCAAGTCTCTCTTATTCTAAAAAAAAAAAAAAAAAATACATAAAATCCCTGACCCAAATACTTTCTTTTTTTTTTTTTTTTGAGACAAAAATCTCATTCTGTTGCCCCAGGGTAAAGTGCTATGGAGTCAGCCTAGCTCACAGCAACCTCAGACTATTTGACTCTATTGATCCTCAGCCCCCTGAGTAGCTAGGACTACTGGCCACAATGCCTGGCTACTGTTTTTCTAGTTTTAGTAGAGATGGGGACTCTCTCTTGCTCAAGTTGATCTTGAACTCCTGAGCTCAAAGGATCTTCTCATCAAGACCTCCTAGGGGATTACAGGTGGGAGCCACTGTGCCCAGTCTCAAATACTTTCTTTTCTTTCTTTCATTTTTTTTTTTGGAGGGGGAGGCGGTAGAGACAGAGTCTCACTTTATCGCCCTCAGTAGAATGCTGTAGCGTCACAGCTCACAGCAACCTCCAACTCCTGGGCTTAGGTGATCCTCTTGCCTCAGCCTCCTAAGTTGATTGGGACTACAGGTGCCCGCCACAACACCCGGCTATTTTTTGTTGCAGTTTGGCCGGGGCGGGCTTGAACCCGCCACCCTTGGTATATGGGGCCTGTGCCTTACTCACTGAGCCACAGGCGCTACCCATCTTTTTTTTTTTTGAGACAGAGTCTCACTATGTCGCCCTCTGTAGAGTGCTGTGGCATCACAGCAACCTCAAACTCTTGGGCCCAAGTGATTCTCTTGCCTCGGCCTCCCAAGTAGCGGGGACAACAGGCGCCCGCCACATCGCTCAGCATTTTTTTTTTGTTTTTGCAGTTATCATTGTTATTTACCTGACCCGGCTGGTTTCAAACCCACCAGCCTCGGTGAATGTGGCCAGTGCCCTAACCACTGAGCTGGGTGCCAAATCCCCAGATACTTTCTCAAGACACTGTCCCATCTCCTTGCTTTCACCTTCACACTTTTTATTCTACTGATTCTACCTCCTCACCACTCTCTCTTTTCTTAAAATCAACCTCATTAAGGTAAAATATACATTCAATAAATACATGGCTGGGCGTAGTGGCTCACACCTATAATCCTAGCTCTCTGGGAGACTGAGGCAGTTGGATTACTTGGGCTCAGGCGTTGGAGACCAGCCTGAGTAAGATCGATACCCTATCTTCACTAAAACTAGAAAAACTAGCCAGGCACTGTGTGGAGTGCTTACAGTCCCAGCTACACGGGCGCCTGAGGGAAAATCATCACCAAATCTAGGAGTTTGAGGTTGCTGGTGAGCACTGACACCAGGGCACTCTACCTAGGGTAACAGAGCGAGACTCTGTCTCAAAAGCAAAAACAGGGCGGCGCCTGTGGCTCATCGAGCAAGGGCGCCGGCCCCATACACTGAAGGTGGCGGGTTCAAACCCGACCTCGGCCAAACTGCAAAACAGAAAAATAGCCAGGCGTTGTGGCGGGTGCCTGTAGTCCCAGCTACTCGGGAGGCTGAGGCAAGAGAATTACCTAAGCCCAGGATTTGGAGGTTGCTGCGAGCTGTGTGACGCCATGGCACTCTACCAAGGGCGACAAAGTGAGACTCAGTCTCTACAAAAAAAAAACCAAACAAACAAACAAACAAAAAAACAAGAAGAAATACACCCATTTAAGTGTACAATTCAGTGGATAACCACCCCCACAACTAAGAAATAGAACATTTGTGGCTTGAGTGCTTGTAGCTCAAATGGCTAAGGCACCAGCCACGTACACCAGAGCTAAAGGGTTCGAATCCAGCCCAGGCCTGACAAACAACAATGACAACTACAACCAAAAAATGGCCGGGCACTGTGGTGGGCGCCTGTAGTCCCAGCTACTTGGGAGGCTGAGGCAAGAGAATTGCTTAAGCCCAGGAGTTGGAGGTTGCTGTGAGCTGTGACACCACAGCACTCTATCCAGGGTGGCAGCTTGAAGCTTTGTCTCAAAAGAAAGAAAGAAAGAGAGAAAGAGAGAAAGAAAGAAAGAAAGAAAGAAAGAAAGAAAGAAAGAAAGAAAGAAAGAAAGAAAATAGAACATTTGGGTGACGCCTGTGGCTCAGTGAGTAGGGCGCCAGTCCCACATACTGAGGGTGGTGGGTTCGAATCCACCCCCTGCCAAACTGCAACAAAAACTTAGCTGGGCGTTGTGGTGGGCAACTGTAGTCCCAGCTACTCAGGAGGCTAAGGCAAGAGAATCGCCTAAGTCCAAGAGCTGGAGGTTGCTGTGAGCTGTGACACCACAGCACCCTACCGAGGGCAACAAAGTGAGACTCTGTCTCTTTGAAAAAAAAAAGAAAAGAAAAGAAATAGAACATTTTTCTGATCTCCAAAAGTTTTCATGTGCCTCTGCCTAGTCCATTCCCACCCTTACCCATGACCCCAGGCTACTACTGATTTGCTTTGGATCCCTATAGATAAAATTTGTCTTCCCTGGTGTTGATTTAAATGGGATTATAGAGTATGTGCCCTTGGCAAACATATTATTTATTTCTGCATAACAAATTACCCCCATGTTTAGTTTAAAACAACAAGAATTTATTCCTTTACAAAGTTTCTGAGGGTTAAGAATCTGTAAGCTGGGCCGGGCGTGGTGGCTCACGCCTGTAATCCCAACGCTGTGGGAGGCCGAGGCGGGTGGATTTCCAGTGCTCACAGTTGGAGACCAGCATAAGCATGAGTGAGCCAGAGTAAAAGACCCCGTCTCTACCACCAGGAAAGAACGCAGCCGGGCGTTGTGGTGGGTGCCTATAATCCCAGCTACTTGGGAGGCAACTGGCAAGAGGAATCACTACAAGCAAGGACAATGTAAAAAAAAAAAACAAGGAAACTAAGAAGAGTGCAAACCAACTGAAATAAAAGCCCCCCCCCAAAAAGAAACACAAAAAAATTAAAAAAAAAAAAAAGAATCTGTAAGCTGAGGCATTATTATTATTATTATTATTATTATTATTATTATTTTGATACAGAGTCTCACTATGTCATCTTTGGTAGAGTGCTGTGATATCACAGCTCACAGCAACCTCAAACTCTTGGGCTTAAGTGGTTCTCTTGCGTCAGCCTCCCAAGTAGCTGGGACTACAGGTGCCTGCCACAACACCAGCTATTTTTGTTGTTGTTGCAGTTGTCATTGTTGTTTAGCCAGCCCAGGCCAGGTTCAAACCCACCACCCTGGGTGTCTGTGGCTGGCGCTCTACCCACTGTCCTACGGGCACTACTGCCTGAGGCATTATTTCTGATAACTAAAAAGGTCTTAGAGAATGGGATCTATTCTCTAAGCCCACAGTTGTTGTGGTTTATTTTCTCATTCTAAATCAGTGGTTCTCAACCTTCCTAATGCTGCGATGTATTTTCATTGTTACAAAGGGGTCGCGACCCACAGGTTGAGAACCACTGTTCTAAATCAATAGTTATTTTCAACCTTAAAAAAAAAAAGAATCTGTAAACCACTTAGGTTGGTGGTTCTGGTGGTTCTCAAAGTCTCTGGGAAGTTGCAGTAAAGCTGTCAGCTAAAGCATCAGTGTCTGGATTGGGTCTCCAAGCTCACTTGCCTGGCTGTTGACAGCAAGTTTTTTTGTTGTTGTTGTTTGTTTGGTTTTTGGCAGTTTTTGGAGAGGGCCGGGTTTGAACCCACCACCTCCAGTATATGGGCCTGGCGCCCTACTCCTTTGAGCCATAGGCACCGCCCAGCAGCAAGTTTTAATTCCTTGCTTTTGGGCCTCTCCTTAGGACTGCTCACAACACGGCTTCTCACAGACCAAGGAGAGAAAGTAGAAAAAACACTACATTTCTGGCTTAGTCTTTGAATCATGTATCAAGACTTCTGCCTTATTCTTTGCAGTAGAAGCAAGTCACTAAATCCAGTTCATGATTAAGAGGGGATTATACAAAGGACTGAATTCTAGGAGGCAGGGAAGATGGGGGCCCATCCTGGAGGCTAACTATAATAGTCTATTTTTTGCCTCCCCCCATTAACTCATGTTTCTCCCATACGCAAAATATAAATACTTGCCACTTCCCAAGACCCTCAAAAATCTCAGTCCATTTTAATATCAGCCCAAAGTCCAGAATCTCATAACCCAAAGGAGGTCCTGTTATGAATGAGGCTCCTTAGCTGTCTGTAGTCCTTGCACATAGATTTTCTTAATTTTGAAACCTCTAAAGTCTGTAAAATAGACAAGTTATCTGCCTTCCACATGCACAGTGTAAAATGGTGAAACAGGCATAAAATAATCACTACAGACATTCCTGTTCAAAACGGGAGGAAATGAGCGGTGCAAAGCATCACTGCTCCATAACAATTCGGAAAGCCGTCCCGAAAAATGCTGTGAGTTCCTCCAGTAGTACTCCATCTCATTTCTCTAGGAGTTCTCACAGCTCTTAATTCCTCCCTCTGTGTTACCTTTCCTGTTTTATGAAAGGTAGCCTGTGTTTTCTTTTCTTTTTTCTTTTTTTTTTTTTGAGACAGAGTCTCACTATGTCACCCTCAGTAGAGTGCGGTGACATCACAGCTCACAGCAACCTCCAATTCCTGGGCTCAAGTGAGTCTCTTGCCTCTGCCTCCCAAGTAGCTGAAAGACGTAAGCAATTCTCTTGCCTCGGCCTGCCAAGTAGCTGAAAGACAGGCACCGCCACACGTCCGGCTATTTTTTGGTTGCAGTTGTCATTGATGTTTAGCAGGCCCAGGCCAGGTTCAAACCTGCCAGCCTCGGTGTATGTGGCTGGCATCCTTCCCACTGAGCTATGGGTGCTGCCTTTAGCCTGTGGTTTCTTTCTTTTCTTTTCTTTTTTTTTTTTTTTTGAGACAGAGTCTCAAGCTGTCGCCCTTGGTAGAGTGCCATGGTGTCACAGCTCACAGCAACCTCCAACTCTTTGGCTTAAGCAATTCTGTTGCCTTGGCCTCCCAAGTATCTGGGACTACAGGTGCCCACCACAACGCCTGGCTATTTTGGTTGCAGTTGTCATTGTTTTTTTTCTTTTTTCTTTTTTTTTGAGACAGAGCCTCAAGCTGTCACCCTGAATAGAATACTGTGGCATTACAGCTCACAGCAATCTCCAATTCCTGGGCTCAAGTGAGTCTCTTGCCTCTGTCTCCCAAGTAGCTGGGACTACAGGCGCCCGCCACAACGCTCGGCCATTTTTTGGTGGCAGCCGTCATTGTCGTTTGGCGGGCCCAGGCTGGATTCGAACCCGCCAGCTCAGGTGTACGTGGCTGGCGCCTTAGCCCGTTGAGCCACAGGCGCTGAGCCACGGTTGTCATTGTTGATTGGCAGGCTCAAGCTGGATTCGAACCCACCAGCTCCAGTGTATGTGCCTGGCACCCTACGCACTTCAGCTACAGGCGCCAAGCCTAGCCTGTGTTTTCAAGAGAGTGGTTTTCTCAGCCTGCTTCTTTATGGTAGAATTTAGAATATCTGGTAGAATATCAAAAGCATATTTTAATTTTGCCTCAGACTCTTTCATTCCAAGCTGGTGATATTTCTGCTGATATTATTATTTTAAATATTTAGTGGTTCTCCTAAAAACATTGTTGGACAGTCGTGCCATTAAACTTTCATGCAATTGGCTTGGCACCCATAGCACAGTGGTTACGGCGCTGGCCACATGCACTGAGGCTGGCAGGTTCGAACCCAGTCTGGGTCAGCTGAAAAACAATGACAACTTCAACAAAAAAATAGCCGAGTGTTGTGGTGGGCATCTTTAGTCCCAGCTACTTGGGAGGCTGAGGCAAAAGAATCACTTAAGTTCAAGCATTTGAGGTTGCTGTGAGTTATGATGCCATGGCACTCTACCAAGGGCAACGTAGTGAGACTCTGTCTCAAAAAACCCCAAAAACCTAGGCAGTGCCTGTGGCTCAGTCAGTAAGGCACCGGCCCCATATATTGAAGGTGGCGGTTTCAAACCCAACCCGGCTGAACTGCAACAAAAAAAATAGCTAGGCGTTGTGGTGGGCACCTGTGGTGACAGCTAATCGGGAGGCTGAGGCAAGAGAATCGCCTAAGCCCAGGAGTTGGAGGTTGCTGTGAGCTGTATGACACCATGGCACTCTACCGAGGGCGATAAAGTGAGACTCTGTCTCTACAAATAACAAAACAAAACAAAAAAACCCAAAAACCTTTCATGCCATTAAAGGCCACACTTGCAAGTCTCTTTTTTGGTGAGGCAGAGTCACTTTGTCACCCTTGGTAGGGTACCATGACATCATAGCTCACAGCAACCTCAAACTCTAGGGCTTAAGTGACCCTCTTGCCTTAGCCTTCTGAGTAGACAGGACTGCTGGAGCCTGCCACAATGCATGGCTATTTTTAGAGACAGGGTCTTGTCCTTGCTCAGGCTGGTCTTGAACTTCTGAACTCAAGCTATCTACCCGCCTCAGCCTCCAGAGTGCTAGGATTACAGGTATGAACCACTATGACTGGCCTCATGCAAATTTCTGTGATATAAAAGACTCTACTTTGCACCTCTGCTGAGAGACAACGCCCTTAAGCTTCTTAGAATCCCTGTTCATCACATCCTTTTTGTTTGTTTGTTTTGAGACGGTCTTAAGCGGTGGCCCTGGGTACAGTGCTGTAGCGTCACAGCTCACAGCAACCTCAAGCTCTTGGGCTTATGCGATTCCCTTGCCTCAGTCTCCCAGGTAGCTAGGACTACAGGCGCCTGCCACAACGCCTGGCTATTTTTATTGTTGTTGTTGCAATTGTCATTGTTACTTTAGCTGGCCTGGCTAGGTTCAAACCCGCCAGCCTAAGTGTATGTGGCTGGTGCCCTACCCACTGAGCCGTGGGCGCCTCCATCACATCTTTAAAATCTTAAGAGGCTTTTTGCTTGTCTCAATAATACTACAAGGTACTACTTTTAAGTTTTTGGAAGTTTTAAAAATGTATTTTACAGACATGCTCTTGACTTTATCTTTGGACCAAGTTTCCCTAGCTGTACCATGGATATGTTCTTTTCTTGGAAGACATTTTAAAATTTTAATTTCATTTACCATGTAAAGAGTCTGAGAGTCTTCAAACCTAGCTCCTTTTTTTTTTTTAATGATCCTTCTATTAGTTTATCCCTATTTCTTGCATTTTACTCTCAGAACCAAGAAACCAGGTGGCTTCTTAAGACAGGTCTGAGACATTTGATGAAAATATTGGGATACAGGCTTGGTGCCTATGGCACAGTGGTTACAGTGCCAGCCACATACACCGAGGCTGGAGGGTTCAAACCTGGCCTGGGCCAGCTAAACCAACAATAACAGCTGCAACAAAAAATAGCTGGGTGTTGTGGCAGGTGCCTGTAGTCCTAGCTACTTGAGAGGCTGAGGCAAGAGAATCGCTTAAGCCCAAGAGTTTGAGGTTGCTGTGAGTTGTGACGCCACAGCACTCTACCGAGGGCAACATAATGAGACTCTGTCTCAAAAAAAAAAAAAAAAAAAGAAAGAAGAAAATACTAGGATACAGAGCCTCTCATTTAATGACAGATTTGACAAGAGCCTCTCATTTAACGACAGATTTAAGTACAGATTTGATAGAATGAGGAGGGCCTGAAGCTTCTAACGGTCATGTTGTCAATATAAGGGCAGAGCTTTCTGAGAAAGAAAGCAAGACGGGAGAACAGAGCCAAGGCAGGGTAATGGAGAAAGACTGGAAATCTCCTTAACTTGATCACCTAGTTCATTAGGTACATTTTCTACCACCCACATTGCTATAGGTTGCATTATAAACCTTCTGCTACTGTATTAAACAAATCTCCTTTTATCTAGTTTCCTATGAGATTTCCTCCGCTCTCCTTTAAGTTCTTAACAACAGCCTTCTTGGAGCCCATAATCTACAACTAGTGCGTTCAAGGCACTTTCCACTTTCACTAGGGCTGTCTTTAAAATCCTTACAGCTCTTCCAGCTTCCACCCACTCCCTGGTTCCAAAACAATTATGAGATTTTATATTTTTATTGCAGCAGCACCCCACTCTTGGTACCAAAATGTGTGTTAGTTATCTACTGCTGTGTAATTGTGGCCATTTATCAACTTGAAAGAACAAACACATTTGTTATCTCACACAGTTTCTGAGAATCAGAAATCAGGAATGGCCTAGTGGTGTGGTTCTTGCTTAGGGTTTCTCATAGGTGGTGGGAAACTGTCATTAAAAGTTGTGGTCCCTGGCTCGGCGCCGGTCGCTCAGCAGCTAGGGGGCCAACCACATACACCGGAGCTGGTGGGTTAAACTCCAGCCTGGGCCCGCCAAACAACAATGACAACTCCAAACAAAAAATAACCAGGCACTGTGGCGGGCACCTATAGTCCCAGCTACTTGGGAGGCTGAGGCAAGAGAATCTCTTAAGCTCAAAAGCTTGAGGTTGCTGTGAGCTGTGATTTCAAAGCACTCTACAGAGGGTGACATAGTGAGACTCTGTCTCAAAAAAAAAACAAAAAAGTTGTGGTCCCTAAGGACTTGCCTGGGGTTGGAAGATCCACTTCCAAGCTTACTCTTTTGACTATTGACCATGCCTCCTGCCTCATGAGACATTTTATAGAGCTGATTATAACATAGCCCCCTCCAGAGTGAGTGGCCAGGGTGGGGGGGGGGGTTTCTATAGTCCCAATTTTTTGTAAACATAGTCTACAGTTCCACCCCCGCCACCATCATACTAGAAATCATAAGCAATTCTACTTGGAACGAGAGTGGAAGCCACACTGTACATGATATTGTCTCCAAGTCACATGCCATCACTTCTGTGTTATTCTAGTCAGTAGAAGGAACTCAGTAAGTCCAGGCCCCACTCCAAGGAAGAGAATGAAATAAGAGCATGCATACCAGAAGACACGTTTCACTGGGACCCCCCTCCTGGCTACCACCGCAAATTACTAAACTTGTTCCATGTCTCCTTAATGTCATAAGCTATAAAATATGCAACTAATAAATGGTATTTAACTCACATAGTCGCTGCAGGATGGAAAGACAGAATATACGTAAAGCTCTTTAGCATAATATCTGGCACTAAGCAAAAAATGTAACAAATATTAGCTCTTTTTCTTTTTTTTTTAAGACAGAGTCTCACTATGTCGCCCTCAGTTGAGTGCTATGACATCAGAGCTCACAGCAAGCTCAAACTCTTGGGCTTAAGCGATTCTCTTGCCTCAGCCTCCTAAGTAGCTGGGACTACAGGCATCCGCCACAATGCCCACCTATTTTTTTGTTGCGGTTGTCATTGTTGTTTAGCTGACCCAGGTCGGGCTTGAACCTGCCACCCTCGGCGTATGTGGCCGGTGCCATAACCACTGTGCCATAGGCACCAAGCCTGGCTCTTATTGTTTTAACAACACGAATGGCTCTCAGATATTTCTCTCAGTACTCAGGGCACTTGATACAGTGTTCAGAGAAATAGTTTTACTTTTTTGACTATCTGGATGACTTCCTATGAATTAAATATACAGTACACCCTCCGTAATGGACCACGTCCCTGCATTGACCACTCCTTATGTTGACCTACTGTTCATAAACTGGACTTCACCACATGTATGTGTCAGTACAGTAGGCCTAGTTCCTTGTGTTGACCACTTCCATATGTTGACCAGTTTGTTATAATCCCTTGGGTGGTCAACTTACAGAAGTTCTGCTATATATGTCTAAAACCAGCATCTTTGTTTTCTCTCTCTCTCTCTCTCTCTCTTTCTCTCTCTCTCTCTCTTTCCATAAGGTCTTGCTCTGTTGCCCGGACTGGAGTGCAGTGACATAATAATAGCTTACTGCAGCCTCTAACTTCTGGGCTTAAGCGATCTTCCGAACTCTACCTCCTAAATAGCTAGAACTACAGATGTGCACCCCTGAACCTGGCTAATTTTTAAATTTTGTGTAGAGATAGAGAATCTTACTATGTTAACCCAGGATGGTCTTGAACTCCTGACCTCAAGCAGTCCTCCTCCTTGGCCTTCCAAAGTGCTGGGCTTAATGAATACAAAAATGAGCTGCAAAAATGAGCTGGGCAGGGTGGAGATGTGAGCACTGTGCCTAGCTCATCACTGTGTCCATTAAGACTCTTCTTCCAGGCCGAGTGCAGTGGCTCACCCCTGTAATCCTAGCACTCTGGGAGGCTGAGCAGGTAAATTTCTTGAGCTCAGGAGTTGAAGACCAGCCTAAGCAAGAGTGAGGCCCTGCCTCTACTAAAAATAGAAAAACTGAGGCAAGAGGATCGCTTGAACCCAAGAGTTTGAGGTTGCTGTGAGCCATGACAGCACATCACTCTACTAAGGGCAACAAAGTGAGACTGCCTCAAAAAAGAAAAAAAAAGACTCTTTTGTTTCATTGGCTCAAGAAGAAGGAAAAGAAAATGAAAAAGAAAAATTTAAGCTGGGCACGGTGGCTCACACCTGTAATCCTAGCTTTCTAGGAGGCCAAGGCAGGTGGACTGCTTGAGCTCAGGAGTTTGAGACCAGCCTGAGCAAGAGTAAAACCCTGTCTCTAAAAATAGCTGGGCACCTGTAGTCCCAGTTACTTGGGATGCTTAGGCATGAAGATCTCTTGAGCCCAAAAGTTTAAGGTTGCCATGAGCTATGAGGCCACAGCACTCTACTGAGGGTGACAAAGTAAGACTCTCCCTCAAAACAAAAAAGAAAAAGAAGAGAAAAAAAATTTTAAGTCCACAGATAGATTTCAAGCAAATCTGGATCCTAGTGATCCAATGACACTATCCGGAATCTGTCTCTGTCCATCACCTTATTTGTCTTTCCCCAATGCCCTCTCCTGGTGCTGCTCTCTGCCATCCTGGTTTCTTGCTCAGAAAGCTCCTCCCTCATAGTGACAAGATGATCACCAAAAGCTTAAAGTGCTCATTTTATCAGCTCTGTACCCTCAGTGAAATGAGAGTTTCTGTATTCCCATATATATATATTTTTTTTTTTTTGTAGAGACAGAGTCTCACTTTATTGCCCTCGGTAGAGTGCTGTGGAGTCACAGCTCACAGCAACCTCCAACTCCTGGGCTTAGGCGATTCTCTTGCCTCAGACTCCAGAGTAGCTGGGACTACAGGCGCCCGCCACAAAGCCCGGCTATTTTTCTGTTTTGCAGTTCAGCTGAGGCCGGGTTTGAACCTGCCACCTTTGGTATATGCGGCTGGTGCCCTACTCAATGAGCCACAGGTGCCGCCTTATATTCCCATATTTTAATGAAAAGCCTCAGGGCTGTCTTCCATTGGCTCAGCTTTGGTCACATATCCATCCCTGGATCCCTACTGGTAACACAATGGCACTGTGGGAAGGTCACTGAAGAAAGTCCTAATGCTCCCATCATCCCACATCCCTTGACGATTTCCTAATTTTACATTCATTTCTTGTAAACATAGTCTGAAGTTCTGTCCTCCCACCATCATACTAGAAATCATAAGCAATTCTACCTGAAAATTACAGAGCCATCCCTGATGGCCTGGGAGATGCAATGTTCTGATTAGTTAGGCCTAGGTTGTGTGTCCACTATTGAGCCAGAGAGGGTATTAGTTACACCCGAGTCACATGAACTGAGAATGTGGGGAGGGCTGCATGCTCAGAAGAAAATGAGGGAGTGTGGTCAGAAGCAGCTGGGAGGAATACCTGGAAGGCAAAACCAACAGATGCCCGTCTGAATCACCTTCCCTCCCGAATTCCATTCTTTTTCCTATGTCTCATCCTTCAGTGAAGGTCAACTTGTGGACTGGCAACTTGCTGATCATCTCTGACGCCTCCTCCTGCCCTGCCGCGAGCATCCAGAGTGATGCCGTGTTCTTCTGACGCGACAGCTTTTGTGCTCAGAACATGCTCTCTGGCCTCCTTTCCTGCCTCCGTCTGTATGCTTCCCTCTACCCACAAGATCCTCCTACCACATCTTTGCCTGGCTCATTACACAAACCTTAAAGGCTGGCTGAAGAACACCACTGCCGTGAAGCCCACTGTGGATTTATTGGAAGAAAACTAATTAGTTACCAACTTATACAAAGATGGTGCTGGGTTCCGCTTTTATGTGGGAGCTGCTCTCACAGTTAAATACAGCTCTAAACCAAGACCTTTGGAAACCAATCCAGGATAGAAGCTGATCCTTTGCCTTTCTGCCCTCCCTCGCCTCCGTCCTCACATTCATTTCCTTCCACACAAAGCAAGTGCTTTGCAAATGCCAAAATTGCCTAAGTGCAAAAGCTCATTCAGCCAGAAACCAGGTATTGGAAGAATGTTTTAAAATTTTCACATTTGTGTCTCAGTTTGTGAAACCTCACTGAAGTTTACGAAAGAACTATTTGATTTTGTTTTCTTTTCCCATTTTGGCTTCAATTCGGATTGGATGGACCTCTGTCATATTAGCTTGAAGAGGACCTCTGTTAATGCGTTCAAACCTTGACCTACAGACCCAGGTGGGTGGGTAATTCCCAGCTGAGCTGTGACCGGAGCTCTAAGTGGGGAAGACTTGAACTCGACATACCTCAGGGACAAAGCTTGTGACACAAGATTCTCTTCAGCTGGAGTAACTTTAGCTGGTCTCTTGAAGTGGGTATCAGATTTATTTGTAAATCTGCTTTACTTCCCTTTGTTTTTCTCTTGAAGATCTCCACCTCTCCCTTTCTGGTTTAAGCACAGCACCACCTTTTGGTTTTATTCTTTAAGTATTCAGCAATAGAAAAGCCGCAACCATATAAAACATACACACATAGGCTGGGCGCGGTGGCTCATGCCTGGAATCCTAGCACTCTGGGAGCCCAAGGCGGGCAGATCGCCTGAGCTCACGAGTTCAAGACCAGACTGAGCTAGAGCGAGACCCTGAAAATAGCCAGGCTTTAGCTGCTAGTAGTCCTAGCTAATGGGGAGGCTGAGGCAAAAGGATCACTTGAGGCCAAGAGTTTGAGGTTGCTGTGAGCTATGATGCAACAGCACTCTACTGAGGACAACAAAGTAAGACTCTGTCTCAAAAAATAAAAATAAAAAAGTAAAACAGATACTCTCACTCACTCACAATGAGACTGATTTTAAAAGTAAGCCCAAAAACCTGTCCAGCTTTTGCAGGTTGCCAAGTCAGAAAGGAGCCTTCAGAATAACTTTCATGCCGGGACCTTGGCCTGTCTGTGCTGACAGTTACACATTCCAGCTTGTCATTTGTCTGTGACTTGCTTTCTCAAATGCTTCCCTTGAGTTATGCCACTTATCACCTGCTTAATATGTGACACTTCATCTGCCAAGACAAATGTCCTATTGGCAAAGCCTTCCAGTGAATGAAGGCAATAAAAGACTGCGACACAAAACATTTGGGCTTTTTCTTTTAATACACTTTCTGATTCTGCTTTCCAGATCTTTCCTTTTGCTGGGGCTGCTTGGAGCTTAATTCTGTGTGGGCATCTTGTATGAAAGTTACAGAGACAGATCCTCTTATAAATGGGTCCTGATTGGTGGGACAAACTGCCCGTGAAACTCAAAAACCTTGGCATTAAGTTTGATCAAAAGAAGTGACAGTGATTAAAAACAAATGTTCACAAATGTTATAGAGCTACCAAAAATGAGGTCACTGGATTCTCAGGGCATGTCTGTAGACTTCTCACAATCAGAATATTTTTCTAATTAAGGGAACTAAATTCTTTTGAAAGGGAGACGCTGACAGCTTTGGTTAAGGCTAGAAATAGAAGCAAGCACTGGTGCGAGACTTCATTGTTCTTAACGGCTTCTGCTAATGAATTTCAGGGCTCAGTTACAGCTTTCTCACACCTGAACAGCCTCTCAGAATCTGCTTTTCAAAGTGACGATCACTGTCTCCAGATCTAATAAAAATCTTAAAATTCCTATTCATGTCATGAATTTGGCCCTGCAGGTGAAAAAAAAGGAGCTAAATGAATAAGTCTTAGTGTCAATATTCCTATTCAGGCCCAACCTCTCCCATACCCAACAGTGAATGAAACTCGAATACCATCTAGCATGAAGTTCTTTGACAATTTCAATTTTCGAAGATGTATCTTTGTCTTTCCTTAGAAAGGAAGAGAGTTTGTTTATTTCATGAATTGATATAAACAAGTTGAATCCACGGACATAAATTTTCATACCATTTAAAAAAGTAAATCTGATCATGTTATCTGCCAGCTTGGCATGCTTCAAAGACTCTCCAGGCATTTCATGTTTATTTTATTATTATTATTTTTTACTTCTTTAACCGTGTAGTCTTTATTTCAGGACCAGTGGTACAGGTACAACATGCATTTCGTGTTTAAACCCAAATTACAGAGCTTAGTTCCTTTTTTTTTTTTTTTTTGAGACAGAGCCTCAAGCTGTCACCCTGGGTAGAGTGCTGTGGCATCATAGTTCACAGCGACCTCCAATTCCTGGGCTCAAGCGAGTCTCCTGCCTCCGCCTCCCAAGTAGCTGGGACTACAGGCACCCGCCACAACGCCCGGCCATTTTTTGGTTGCAGCTGTCATTGTTGTTTGGCGGGTCGGGCTGGATTCGAACCCGCCGGCTCAGGTGTATGTGGCTGGCGTCTTAGCCCGTTGAGCCACAGGCGCTGAGCCCAGAGCTTAGTTCCTTAAACTCTGTGTGAGCTGACCTCTGTGCAACTTTCCAGTCTCTGCCTCGGCCCCACCTCCATGCGATCCGTATGTCCTAAGGTCAGAAGCAATGGCCATTTTACACCCTGTGCCTTTGCCTGGGCCATTCCCCGTGCTAGCAACGCTCACCTTTCCTCTCCACCTGGTCTACTCCTGTTTGCCCTTTTAGTCTGTCACCTGCCTCACTTCCCACCGTGCCTTACTCCCTAACACACCCCCGGCCAGACGAGTCCTTTCAGGTGCTCTTCCTGGGACGTCCCCAGCACTCGGTTTTTGCCTTCATATCTCTCGCAGCGGTAGTCTTTGTTTCCCCCTCTGAACTGAGACCCGTACCTCAGTTATATATGTCCAGCTCCAAGTTCGGTTCCTAACGCAGAAGAAGTACTTAATCATTTTTATCAAATGAAAGAATAATTGAATTGCCCATTTCCATTTCTGGAACACATAGAGTCTCAGAATGCCTTTCAGTGCATTTCAGATCCATGAGTTATATGTTAGAAAGAATACATTTCTCTAAGTCTCTCAAAAGGATTTTCTTTTCTTTTTTTTTTTTTTGAGACGGAGCCTCAAGCTGTCACCCTGGATAGAGTGTTGTGGCATCACAGCTCACAGCGACCTCCAATTCCTGGGCTCAAGCGAGTCTCCTGCCTCCACCTCCCAAGTAGCTGGGACCACAGGCGCCCGCCACAACGCCCGGCCATTTTTTGGTTGCAGCCATCGTTGTTTGGCGGGCCCAGGCTGGATTTGAACCCGCCAGCTCAGGTGTACGTGGCTGGCGCCTTAGCCTGTTGAGCCACAGGCGCCGAGCCAAAAGGATTTTCTAATATAGAAAAAAGTACAGATCAGCTCAGGAGATTGGAGCCAGACAGTATCCTGGGCACTTTAGCATCTATTTTTTCATTTAATCTTCTGGCAACTTTTCAGTCTCATTTTCCCCATTGTATGGATGAATAAACTGTGCAAAGCCAACACAGCTAGGAAATATTACATTGGGATTCATTTCCAAACCTTTCTGATTCTAAAGTCTGCTTTCTTTTCACACAGAATGGATGCACAACTCTCTCATCTTTCTCTAGGATGATCTAGGTGAGGAGATTTTTTTTTTGTAGAGACAGAGTCTCACTCCATGGACTCACAGCTCACAACAACCTCCAACTCCTGGGCCTAGGCAATTCTTCTGTCTCAGCCTCCCGAGTAGCTGGGACTACAGGCACCAGCCACAACGCCCGGCTAGTTTTTGATGTAATTTGGCCGGGGCCGGGCTTGATCCTGCCACCCTAGGTATATGGGGCCGGCGCCCTACTCACTGAGCCACAGGTGCCACCCAAGGAGACTATTTTTCATTTTTGTCTTTTGAAAGAAAAAAGAGCAGATTAGTGAGAATTACAAGAGCCTAGGTCTGTCTGAGGATGGAGCACAAGGTGATATTCCCTGACTCCTGGATTTACTCATCAAGTTCAGATTCAGAGAAAGAGGTTGACCTAGAGATACCGGGGAAAACCTGGACCAAGGACAAACTTATGACAAACCTTTTTTTTTTTTGAGACAGAGTCTCACTATGTCAGCCTCAGTAGGGTGCCCTGGCATCCCAGCTTCCAGCAACCTGAAACTCTTGGGCTTAAACAATTCTCTTGCTTAGCCTTCCTAGTAGCTGGGCCTACAGGCACCTGCTGCAATGCCCAGCTCTTTTTCTGTTGCAGTTGTCATTGTTGTTTAGCAGGCCCAGGCTGGGTTTGAACCTGCCAGGGTTGGTATATGTGGCTGCCGCCCTAACCACTGAGCTATGGGTGCCGAGTCATGACAAACCTTTTAAATTTAGTTTAGGTCTCCATAAATCCATGTAATTTTTTTTAGTATATACTAAATACATTAATTGGTATTTTATTTTTGGCTAGTTCTTGTTGCAGGTATTAGTTAATAATATGAATATATCTGTACATACATTTGGATACATTATAGATGGTTTTATTGCATTTCTGAATATAGTGAAGAACAGAACGAAGCAAGTGCCCTTCCTTCCAACTATGTGACATTCAGGACTGTTTTCTGTTGCAGTATCACCAGTGAATTAATGACCATAATTCCAGTAACCTACCCCATCTGTCTCTCTCTGGCACATTAGCACTGCCCTTTCTCCCCAGGGCAGTCCACTCTAGTCCACTGGAGTTTATGAAACCAGTTGCATCTTGGCAAGCCCTGGCCTGAGATTAACTTGCAGGGAGGTTATTCTGAGGCTTCTCTGACTCATAACTTTGGGACTAACTCCGAGCACCAAGTCCTAACCCTGCCCTCTTTTGCTATTGCTCTGTGCTGATTCATACTGGGTTGGGACTTTATTGTCAGCAGTCATGATTCTACATGGGTGGAACTTGGATTTAGAGATGACAAGAGGCCAAGTCTAGGGCTTCTTCTAGCTTTGTTGTTAATTGTGTCTTTTTCATTAATTGAAGAAACAAAGGAAGGAAAGAAGGGAGGAAAGGAGATAGGGAGAAAGGAAGAAAAAGAAATATTTCACCAACCCACGCTAAAATCTGTTCTCTTCCACCCTCTATACTTTCTCCAAGCCCTTGCAAAGACTGGTCCAAGATCTAGTCCACATGAGAGGAAACTGGATAGAGTAGAAAAGAGTATAGATTTTGGAGTCAGCATATCTGAAAAATTATGATTATGGGCAAGTTATTTAACCTCTTTGACCCTCTATTTCCTCATCTGTAAAATAGTGAATGATAATATTTATCTTATAGGGTTGTCATGACGGTTAGGAATATTGTATATAAAGTGCCAGATATGTCAGGAAGTATTTAATAAATGGTAAAAATTATTGTTATAGCTATTTTTATTAAAATGCCCTTGGAAACACTGAGAATGTAGCTTCACAGAATTGAATCCAAGCTTAAATTTCATTCCTCTGAAACTGTGCCAGTAGATTCTATGCTCCCTTTGAGTGGGAACTGGCGTGTGGCTAGTGTCATCATGGTTGGGTCCCAGAGAGTGACTCAGGCTAAGAGATTACCCAAAACAGTCAGTACAAAATAACTCCAGTCTAGTGGCCAGCAGCTGCTGCACTTACTAATTTGTGCCAGTTGCATAAATCACTGTGACTTGCGTCTCTTATCTGTATCTATCTCTCTGAGTTGTTGTGAGGATTAGAGGCGATTACAGATGTAAAGTTTCTAGCACAACTAAAGAGCTTAGTAGAGAATAATCTCATATGTTAAGGAGAGACAAGTCAAAATTTGTCAAGTTCAAGTATAGTGTGGCATTGGCTTTGGAGCAATACTACCTGGTTCAAATCTGAACTCCACTACTGTCTGCCTCATTTTCTCATTTATAAAATGGGTATAATAGCTTTTTTTCTGTACTTACTGCATACATTTATTATGGGGAAAAAAATTGAGTCATGTATATACAGAACATTGTTTAGCGTATGGTCAAGTACTATATAAATAAATTGTGTGTGTGTGTGTCTGTACAGACACACACACACACACACATATGTAAAATAGATAAATAGAGAAGTCAGTGCTGGAACAAGAACAGAAAGCAAAACCAGAAACATAAAAAAGAGCAGCACCCATAGCTCAGTGGGTAGGGCACCGGCCACATACACCGGAGAGTTCGAATCCAGCCGGAACCTATCAAACAACAATGACAACTCCAACCAAAAAATACCCGGGCATTGTGGTGGGTGCCTGTAGTCCCAGCTACTTGGGAGGCTGAGGCAAGAGAATCTCTTAAGCCCAAGGGTTTGAGGTTGCTGTGAGCTGTGATGCCATATCACTCTACCAATGGCGACATAGTAAGACTCTGTCTCAATAAAAAAAAAAAAAACACAAACAAACAGAAAAACTAGCCAGGCATCGTAGCAAGAGCCTGTAGTCTCAGCTACTGGGGGAGTTTAAGGCAAGGGGATTGCTTGAGCCCAAGAGTTTGCTGTTGCTGTGAGCTCAGACACCACCGCATTGTACCCAGGGTAACAGAATGAGACTCTGTTTGTCACCCCCTAAAAAAAGTGGTTGGGCACCCGTGGCTCAGTAGTTAAGGTGCCAGCCACATGCTCCAGGACTGGTGGGTTCAAACCTGGCTCAGGCCTACTAAATGGAAAAAAACAACCCGGGCGTTGTGGCAGGCACCTGTAGTCCCAGTTACTAGGGAGGTTGAGACAAGAGAATCACTTCAGTCCAGGGTTTGAGGTTGCTGTGAGCTATGATGTCACAGTGCTCTACTGAGGGTGTCAAAAAGTGAGACTCTGTCTCAATTTAAAAAAAAAATTGGTCAACTCTGAACCAAATGGGTCATAAAGAACAAAAGCAGTGGTGAAGTGTATACTTCCAAGATAGTTGCCCTCAGTAGAGCTGAAATAGTCGTGCCCAAGTCACCTTTCTTTTCTTTCTTTTCTTTTTGCAGTTTTCTTTGGCGGGGTTGGGTTTGAACCTGCCACCTGTAGCATATGGGGGCGGCGCCCTACTCCATTGAACCACAGGCACCACCCTCTTTTCTTTCTTTTAAAAAAATTGGCTGCAGGCTCGGCTCCTGTAGCTCAGTGAGTAGGGCGCCGGCCACATATACTGAGGCTGGCAGGTTCAAGCCCAGCCCGGGCCTGCTAAACAACAATGACAACTGAAACAAAAAAATAGCTGGGTGCTGTGGCGGGCACCAGTAGTCTCAGCTACTGGGGAGGCTGAAGCAAGAGAATCACTTAAGTCCAAGAGTTTGAAGTTGCTGTGAGCTGTGACGCCATGGCACTCTACCAAGGGTGACATAGTGACACTCTGTCTCAAAAAAATTGGCTGCAAGCAGTGAGCTGTGAGGATGTGTCAGACTGAGTTAAAGACCAGGATGTGGGTGGACATGGTCCTTTCACCCCACCATGGACTCCAGGAAAATGCCATGGCATCACTGTAACAGCAAGTCCTACGTCCTTAGCTTCCCAGACCCATCCCTGAGAATGGCTCTAATTTGAACCTTTTCTGTGGGGGTGGGCTTGCTCAGAAAAAGCTCACTCCTTGGGGAAAGGCCATTGCTTCATAAAGGCCCATTTCCAAGGCCAACTTACCAAGTTGATGGGAAACCCTGACGACTTCTGCTTCTTCTACTGCCTGACTTGGGCGCACAAATGGGATGTAAGATATCCAAATTCCAATGAGAGAGCCAACTGTGCAAATTCCTGGCAGGCAAATTGAGGCCCATTATCTGTAATTACAGTCAACCAAATTCCATGCCAGCAAGACCCGGCTTTCCAGCAGTCAGCAACAGCAGCTGCTGCCCTGGTGCCATATACATCCAGGGAAAGTCCCAGGAATGGAGACAAGCAACGCTCACAAGGTATTCTTGGCAGCCACTGTCAAGAAACCCAGATCTCCTCTGCTTAAAAACCTTCAAATGGCTCCCGTGCCTCTCAGGATAAGCCCTTTAGTTAGGCTTGTCATCATTTGGCCCATCTTCTCCCCAGCAACTTTCACTAAAGCCCTGCTGAAGTGTTTTTTTTTCTGAGACAAGAGTCTCACTATGTCGCCCTCAAAGCTCACAGCAACCTCAAACTTTTAGGCTTAAGCAATTATCTTGCCTCAGTCTGCCAAGTAGCTGGGACTATAAGCACCCACCACAGCGCCCGGCTTTTTTTTTTTTTGCAGTTGTCATTGCTGTTTTAGCTGGCCGGGGCTGGGTTCGAACCTGCCACCCTTGGTGTATGGGGCTGGCACCCTACCCATTGAGTCACAGGTGCGGCCCCAAAGTGTTTGTTTTTTTATTTTATTTTTTATTTTTTGCAGTTTTTTGCTGGGTCTGGGTTTGAACCTGCCACCTCCGGCATATGGGGCCGGCACCCTACTCCTTTGAGCCACAGGAGCCGCCCTTTATTTTATTTTTTGTAGAGAGGGTCTCACTCTGTCATCCAGGCTGGAATGGAGTGGTGAGGTCATAGCCTCAAACTCCCGGGTTCAAGTAATCTGCCCACCTGAGCTACAGAGTAGCTAGGACCATGCTCAGCTACTTTTTAAGTTTTCTGTAGAGATTAGAGTCTCACTATATTGCCTGGGCTGGTCTTGATCTCTTGGCCTCAAGTGATCCCCCCATGCCTCACCCTCAACCCCCTCCTCGGCCTCTCAAAGCATTGGGATTACAGGCACAAGCCACTTGGCTGAATTGTTTGTTTGTAATGAATCTGATCCCTATTCCATGACATTGCCCTTCATTAAGGTGTTTCCCAATACATGATTTAGTCCTTTGACCTGGGATTACCTCATCACCAACTCCAACTTATCCTTTTGTTTGTTTGTTTGTTTTTGTAGAGACACAGTCTCACTTTTTCTTATCTTTAAGGGATTATTATTCAGACTTACACCTAAAATCAACCAGTAAAAACCAGTTAAGATATCGAGATACTGAATATAAACTCCACTCGCCACATACCTTTCTATTTTTAATGTTGTTTAACAAGATTGAGTTCCCTAGGTATACACTAGGGCATAAAGAATTAATTAACCTTATTACTTCTATTTTGTTATGGTGCTCTATTGAGGCCTTATTTAAATATGGTTTGGTGTTAGTCTGTTCATAGTTACTAATGAAGTCCAAAGATTTTTATTTAATTTCTACTCCCAGTATTATTTGATGTGTATCTATTAAGAATGTCTATTTCAAGTAAAAGTTCAAAAATACATTTATCTAAATTGCAAGTTTAGGCCAGCCACAGTGGCTCATGCCTGTAATCCCAGCACTCTGTGAGGCTGAGGCGGGGGATTGCCCTGAGCTCAGGAGTTCAAAGCCAGCCTGAGCCAGGGCAAGACCCCATCTCTAAAAAAAAAAAAAAGCTGGTGTTGTGGTGGGTGTTTGAATCCCAGCTGGTGGGAGGCTGAGGCAAAAGAATTGCTTAAGCCAAGAGTTTGAGGTTGCCGTGAGCTGTGATGCCACAGCACTCTACTGAGGGATACAAAGTAAGACTCTGTCTCCAAAATAAATAAATAAATAAGTGAATAAATAAATTGCAAATCTAGCTATCTCTGACATAACACTGTGGCTATTAGAAATATTTTTGGGCCTCTACTTTTTTTGCCTTCAGAGATAGTTGATGATCTTTGCTTGAAGAGTGTTTTGTGACTTTAAAACTCCAAACAGCTGGATGCAGTGGTATGTGCCTATAGTCCTAGCTACTCAGGAGGTTGAGATAGGAGGATCACTTGAGTCTAAGAGTTCTGGGCTATAGTACGCTATGCCCCATTGGGTGTCTGCTCTAAATTCAGCATCACTATGGTGACCTTGGGGAGGGGGACACCTGGTTGCCTAAGGAGGGGTGAGCTGGTCCATGCTAGAAACAGAGCAGGTCAAAACCCTCATGCTGATCAGTAGTGGGGACATGCCTGTGAAGAGCCACTGCACTCTAGCCTGGACAACACAGCGAGCCCCCGTCTCTAAAAAGAAAAAAATAAAATAAAACTCAATAATAATAAATAATATTGTCCAATAAAATACCTACCTTATTTAACTTCTGGAAAACAGTGTTACATGTGCACAGCATTAATTAGAAGTCAGATATGTTAGGTAGTATACATTTTTACTTAAAAAATAATAGGTCCTTCCAGGCGTGGTGGCTCACACCTGTAATCCTAGCACTCTGGGAGGCCAAGGTGGATGGATTGCTTGAGCTCAGAAGTTCAAGACCAGCCTGAGCAAGAGCAAGAACCTGTCTCTACTAAAAATAGAAAAACGTGGGCAAGAGGATCACTTGAGCCTAAGAGCTAGAGGTTGCTGTGAGCTATGACACCAGAGCACTCTACTGAGGAAGACAAAAGCAAGACTCTGTCTCAAAAACAAATAATAATAATATTTCCATAGTTATTCAAATGTGCATGAATATATAGTATAAGTACACGATAAGAACAGAACATGAGGCTCAGCGCCTGTGGCTCAACGGGCTAAGGCGCCAGCCACGTACACCTGAGCTGGCGGGTTCGAATCCAGCCCAGCCCGCCAAACAACAATGACGGCTGCAACCAAAAAATGGCCGGGCGTTGTGGCGGGCGCCTGTAGTCCCAGC
>CAUYRH010119382.1:0-24804 GCA_963574655.1 Perodicticus potto
GGACACACAGGCCGTGTGGCTGCTGTGAGCGGGCGGACACACAGGCCGTGTGGCAGCTCTGAGGGGTGGACACACAGGCCGTGTGGCAGCTCTGAGCGGGCGGACACACAGGCCGTGTGGCAGCTCTGAGCGGGCGGACACACAGGCCGTGTGGCTGCTCTGAGCGGGCGGACACACAGGCCGTGTGGCTGCTCTGAGGGGTGGACACACAGGCCGTGTGGCAGCTCTGAGCGGGCGGACACACAGGCCGTGTGGCTGCTCTGAGGGGTGGACACACAGGCCGAGTGGCAGCTCTGAGCGGGCGGACACACAGGCCGTGTGGCTGCTGTGAGCGGGCGGACACACAGGCCGTGTGGCTGCTCTGAGCGGGTGGACATACAGGCCGTGTGGCTGCTCTGAGGGGTGGACACACAGGCCGTGTGGCTGCTGTGAGCGGGCGGACACACAGGCCGTGTGGCAGCTCTGAGGGGTGGACACACAGGCCGTGTGGCTGCTCTGAGGGGTGGACACACAGGCCGTGTGGCTGCTGTGAGCGGGCGGACACACAGGCCGTGTGGCTGCTCTGAGCAGGTGGACACACAGGCCGTGTGGCTGCTGTGAGCGGCACCTTCACACTCCACCCCGGGCCGCCCACCCACTGAAGGCTGTGTTGATCCCTTTCTTGTGCCTCTTTGGGAAAACAAGTAAAACGCTGATCCTAAGTCTTAACACAACCTTCCACGTTCCTTCTCATCTTCCGTTTTAACTGTGCTCCCTGCACAAAAAACACGCCCCTTTGAACTGACTTGTAGCTTGTTCAAGGCCTCGGTCATATGCAGGCTGTATGGTACTGTCCCTGTTGTCCTTTGTCCTTCCTTCCAGCCCTTCCTCCCTCACCCCCCTTTCACCTTGCAGAGCTGCGGGAAGTGCCAGGTGTGTTGGAGAGAATGAGGAGAGCGGAAAGACCCCGCTTTAAGCATCATGTATTTTTTTTTTTTGAGACAGTCTCACTATGTCGCCCTCGGTAGAGTGCTGTGGCATCACAGCTCACAGCAACCTCAAACTCTTGGGCTTAAGTGAAGCAATTGCCTCAGCCTCCCAAGTAGCTGGGACTAGAGACGCCTGCCACAGTGCCCGGCTATTTTTTGGTTGTAGTTGTCATTGTTTGGTGGGCCCAGGCTGGGTTCAGACCCGCCAGCTCTGGTGTATGTGGCTGGCACCCTAGCCACTGAGCTACAGGTACCGAGCCAATCACGTATGTTTTTGATGGGAAAACAAGACAGGTAGTACCTGGCAACATTTGGGCACATTTTCTTCAAAAATCTTTAAATAATTTTCACTTAAAAAGAAGTTTGTATATGAATGCGTAGGTAAGGCAAAAGGAAAATCAATTGGACTATTCACCCAGAATATTAAAAGAGATCTAATTTAAAAAGGAAACGGGAAGGACGATGTGAATATGCCAGGTCTTCATTAAAGTTGTTCCTTTAATAAGCTAATTTTTGGTTACGATTTCCTTGTGGGATGAGGAGAAACTTCCAAGTATGTTTCGCATTGTTGGTGATGTTGCTCTTGTATCTCTCGGCCATGCCCCTGCAGCCTTTGAGGTGTGTTATTAATAGTTGTCCTCCCGTAATTGAGGTCCCTGAAGTGTCAATACTGAGTAGGAGGATGGAACATTCTAGACTTGATATTCCAAAGCCTAGAATCTGTTTGGGCAAGTCCCTTCTTTTATTCTCTCTGTGCCTTCATTTCCTTTCCTGTCCAGAGAGGGCAGTTTTTCAGGCCCCTTTTACCAACATTTTGTGATTTCTTGAAAGTGTTGTTTGCGCGTCACCCACACGTTTGGGAATGAGGAACTGGTAGCGACGCTCTCAGAGATTTGGATACAAATTATCAAGCTGTCTTATATAGGCCACTGGCTGTCTTTTACACACTTCTCTGAGGTTTCAGAACAGGAAAATAGGTGGGGTTAACTTCGCCCGTGAGAAACACCTCGGGCAAGCTATGATTTCAGTTGAAAGATGTGTTTTTGTGAGTGGGGCACCAAGCAGAGCTGAGGACGGCTCCGTGACTCCCCGCAGAAGTCTCGCCATGATCCTGTCCTCCCGTGAGTAAGATGGGCTTTGTCATTTGTTTTCAGGACTTGTTCTGGGCACATTACTTATTCCTGAAGTTTTTGCTAAGGCACATAGAACTTATGAGAATTTGCAGATAATTTGCACAGTTGCTGTGACAGTGTTTTGTTTCTTGTTTAAATAACACTTGTGGTGATGTAATTCCAGTAAAGTTCAGCATTGAGGACATAATTGAAAGCAAAACAAAAGTCGTGTCCTTAAATCTGTATGTATGTGTGTGTATAGAAGTACGATCGGTGTGACATGTTTGTTTTTAAAATGATGTTGGGTGTAAAGAGCTCAGGGCTGAAGGCCCGGGGACCAAGTTCTAGTTCTGGATTTGCTGCACCCTCCGCGGAGCAGGATCGGCAGCTTCTTTAGACCACGGCCCAGTCTGTGGAGTGGGGACTCCCTTTTTACCCACCTTTCAACAAGCCATCATAAAGAAACAGTAGATAAAAGCCAGAGGTGCTCCATGAACTTGACTTTGGAGTTGCCTTGAGAGTCTGTTCAGTCCCATGTGCAGTTTTCAAAATGTTTATTATTAGCTCTCAGACGCAGAGGGCCTTCTTGGACAGAGAGTTAAAAAATAAGGAAGAAAAAACACTGTTTTTCATTTGAACGCTGGATGACTATGGAACCAGACTTCAACAAACCTCAGTCGTATCTGATTAAAGCCTTCAAAGGCCCACTAACCAAGCCAAGGTTTTGCATTTCTGATCTTTAGGTGGCATTAGGAACAATTAATTGTAATTTTTAAATGTCAACTGTTTAAGCCAAATCACTTCATAGGACCCAGCACCGGTTGGTAGAATTTGTAACATATAAACCAGGCTATTCCAGTTGTATGGACCTAAATATAGCTGTGGTCTTGATCCACTCTGATGAAAACGAGGCTGCCTGTTATCAGAAATACAGGCCGAACACAGCCAAGCAGAAAAAGCTGAAAGCAGCACCCTATGTCCCTGCTTCCCCCAAGGGGAGGACAAAGCTGAGCCTACATTAAATATAATAAAAGTATTTAAATATGAAAGGATGTGGGAGCATCTATTCTTCATTCCCCCTGAGGTCAGAAGTGGAGAAAAGGCTTAAATTATAATAGGAAGGATTTGGGTCTATATAAAGCAAGTAACTGTGAAGGTTGTGGCAAGGGTTAGATTGCCGGAGGAATTAGATAAGACACTTCCTATCAGCGGGTGTTCTAAGGATCATTCTCCCTGGCCTGGATTTGATGAAATCTCACTGTCCCTTCCCGGGCCTGTTCATTCCATCTGAGGGTTGGAAGCGCCTGTTTTCTTCAGTCATGAACTGCGGTGAGATAGACACAGCTCCATTTTCTTCTGGTTTAAACAGTGTGTAGTTACTGTTGACAAGGAGAAAGCCAGGCATGCCTCAAGATGTATTACTGTTCATCACAAAAATGTTTTTGTGTTGGCCAGAATCATTTGCCAAACACATTTGTTGTTTTAAGGGCTGGCATAGAAGTGTGTCTTCAAAGGCTGCAAAGGGAAGAAAGAGGTAATTATGGAAGGTGGGACACTGATCATGCTGGTAACGGAGATTCCGAGTTCAGCTTGTGAAATATAGTCAGTTTTGCTGTGAGTTTCTACCAACTCACAGTTGCTCTGAGCACAGATCCAGCCCAGCAGAGTTATTTAAAGGACACAGCCCAGGGAGAGCCACTGAGGGTTAAAAAATCTCACCTCTGATATCCCCTGCACCCCTTTTCCCTGCCTTTCTTCCCAATGAACACAGTAGACAGGAAAGTCTTAATTAGGTGGTGGTTCTTCAGTCTTGGTGTAACTAACACACATGCCCAGGGTGCTGGCAGAAGGCGGCTCTCCAGGCTCATCTCCATGATTGGACTGAGGGACCTTTGACTGCGCTGCCTTTTCTGGGCCTCTCTTCTCAAAGCCGTGTCTCCCTCCTTTTGGTGTTCAATTCTTGAGCCAATCTGTTAGGTTAGTATCTTCTCTTATTCCTGCCACGCTCCTGCCCTATACCAGGTGAAGGGAAGCTGGCTGGCCGTGGTGGGCAGCCCCCCTTTGCAGTGCCTCTTCCTGAGTGTGAATTGGACCTAGGACCTCACTTCTCATGAACAGAACATGATGACAGTGATGGGTGTCACCTGAGACCAGGCTGCAGGAGGGCTGTCTGCTGGCCTGGCGCTGTCTGGCTTTCTGTCCCCTGCATGTCCAGCAACTGTGTTGTGGGCATTTGTGGTCAGCCTAAGGAGAATCCCCGCCACGCCATGGGCAGCCAGGGCACCGGGGCCCAGCGGCAGCTCCGTGAGCGAGCTTGGAAGTGGATGGTCCAGCCCCTGGCAAGTCTGCTGTGGCTGCAACTTCAGGAGAGACCTGGAACCAAAGGCGCCCAGCTAAGCTGTTCCTGAACTGACTTCAGTCACAGAAATTTGAGATGAGCAACATTCTAAGTCACTAGGTCTGGGAATCATTTGTTTCCAACAGTAGATAACTCAGGCAGTGGCAAAGGCTGAGAGAGCCACAGATGAAAAAGCAAACTTGGCCGCTTTTACCATTTTGCCTGTGGTTGGAGTTGGTGCCCTTTCCCAGAAATAGGTGCCCTGTTAAAATGGACACTGGTACATGCGTCTTCTTAGGTCCTGACGCCGTTGCGTTTTCCCTGCTGTAACTGCCTGGAGTGTGTCATAGTAACTGCAGTCCCTTTTGGGACCACCCTTGGGCGGCTTCCCTGGCCTCTCACTCTTGATCGGCAGAATCTCCCATCGCGGCTCCGTGGGCCCAGCGTTGTCTGCGCTCCCCGCCCACCGAGGGTCTGAGCATAGCTGCTGCCCAGGGCCAGCCGTGCCAGCAGGCCTTGTGGCCGAGTGGTTCCTCACATCGCACGCTGGCCAGGTGTCTTGGGTGTGGTACCTGTGAGCTTCTCAGGAACTTTGTGTTCACAGAAAATAGTGTTCTAGGAAACAAGGGTTCTGAGATGCCGGGGAGGGGAGAGGCTGTGTGCAAGCTGACTGCGACGTCCAACTCACATCAGCCCATGACAAGGAAGAAATCACAGTTCCCGCACAAGCAGGTGGGCTGCAGGGTGCTGGAAGTCTGTGCTGCCTGGAGCTGGGGTTCGCCTTGGCTGAAGCTGGGAAAGATGAGCCGTCTTTAGGGAGACTCTGATTTTCCTTGCGGCACACTTTACTCCCGGGCACACCACCTCCCTGGGTGCCGAGCACCCCATCCTGCTGTCCCGCCCAGCTTGCCAGGCTCCTGGACTTCCTCTGCTGCACTGGCCCTTCCGCACCATTCATTACCTTCCACCCAAATTTACCAGTTTCCTGCCCATTCACTAGACACCTATTTTCTCTTCATCCCCAGCGAGTCCCTTAGAGTAAATATTCTCCCTATATTAAGGTTTCATAGACCTTGTAGTATCAGAAAACAACCAAAACCAAAAAATAACAACAGTTTGGGGTCTAACACAGGGCTTATTTTACCAATCCATTTAGAAAACTAACATCTCTGGTGACTCACTTCTTAGAAGAATGAACATTTTTGGAACCAAAATAAGAAAGGTGTGTACACAGGCATACCCTTAGACAAAGGATAATTTAACACCCAAATATATAAATAGCATAAACTCAAAGGGTAACTCGCTAAATTGAATAAATATTTCTTTGAAAAACTCAGTGTATCACCTTTTCTTTTTCTTTCTTCCGGTCTCATTGGAGTGGTTCTGGATTTGGTGTCGTGGAAGCCTTTCCTAACTTCTGATCAGAGGTAGACATCAATGCTATAGAAAAGCCATGTAAAATATGTGCCACACACACCTCCCAGATAATTTGGGTTAACTCAGTTAAAATGTGTCTGTCTTCGAAAGGCCCTTAAGAAATGGATATAGTGGTAGGCCATCACAGCAAAGTAATGAAGACTTTCTGTAAATTTCTGGAAAAATGGGTGGTGCCTGTGGCTCAAAGGAGTAGGATGCCAGCCCCATATGCCGGAGGTGGCGGGTTCAAACCCAGCCCCGGCCAAAAACTGCAAAAAAACCCCTGGAAAAATAGGTGGCGTGTCTTGTAGCATGCTACAGAATCAGCTCTAATCACGCAGAGCCATTTTTCCAGAGCCGATGTTTTCCAGGCTTTCCCGTTCACCCTGGCCTTCAGCCACCAGTGCAGCTGGCATCCGAGAGATCCCTCATCATAAAACCACAACCTGGAGTGCCTGGGTTGGGTGACAGTCCTGGTTTTTGGCTCAAGGCAACTCTTGAAACAAAGCCGGTTTCAAGCCGTATTTTGGAATACAAATCACTAGCTGTCAGTTATTTTGACAGCCAAATTCAGTAGGAATGGATTTCACTCAAGGCACTGATTCAAAATGAAACTGACATCGGAAATGCCAGCAGATGAACTGGAGGCGATGACGTCAACCTCAAACACTAGAACAGGAGGGGATGACAGCGGCCGTGCCCCCCAGACGCCAGGCCTGGCAGCTGTGCCCGTCGGGTCCTCTGCTGTCTGGGAGGCCACCTTGTAGGAGCTGTTCCGACAAGCGGTGCTTCTGCCAGTGGCCCCTGAGAAACCTGCCCCATCCCAGCCCAGATGCCTCCACCCACAAACCTCCGGGGTGTGGCAGGAATGCCAACAAGAGCCTGTCCCCCGGGGAAAGGGGGACGGAGCCTCCCCAGGGAAGGACACGAACACTGGCTGAGCGGAGAGGTTCAACCCACGAGAGCTCTGCCGTGCTAGAGGTCACGGGGATGGCGTCTGGCGATGCCCTGAGAGATGTTTGCTGAAGAATCAGAAGAAGATGAAAAGAAGTAGATGTAAGCCTGGGAGAGGAAGCAAGAGGGTTATCCTCCAGGGACAATCCCCAACTCTGAGGATAGCCTTCCCCCATTTCTTCCCGCTGGCAAATAGTCACTGCCCGCCTCTGGGGTGTTTTCCTCTCTCTGGCAAAGGTTCTCAATATGCAGGAGTTCCTGCCTAAATTGGGAATTTTCTTTCTTTCTTTCTTTTTGCAGTTTTTGGCCAGGGCTGGGCTTGGACCCGCTACCCTGGTATACAGGGCCGGCGCCCTACTCCTTTGAGCCACAGGTGCCGCCCTAAATTGGGAATTTTCTAAAAGCGCAAGAGCTGCCCCTCCACAGGTTCATCAGCAGAGTGGTTCAGAGAATGGCTTCTGTAATACAGAATGCACGTCGAAGCTCTCCAGTTACTCACCCTATGATGCTGTAAATTGAAAATGGCTGTGAATCAAATAATCATGGGTAGCTATTTTAGAATAGATTTTGCTCCAATACTTCAATCAGTAAGTAAAAATGCTTAGTATCTTGGAGAGTCATGTCAAGCAAGAGAACACCAAGAACCTGTCTGGCTTTCATGGTGTGTTTTTTTATTCACATAACAATTATTAATTAGAAAACTGTTTGTAGCAACCATGCTGGGCCGAAGAATGGGACCTTTCTGCTTACACTGCTCTTGACCTTCGGAGGAAATAGAGCAAAATCATATCATAATTAAAGCAGTGGTGGGGTAGGTCTGTATCTTCATCTTTGCTATTAAATTAGGAAAAAACAAGCACTTTCCAAGAGGTTTTCTCCTAAATTCCAGGGTATGGAAGACAGCAAAGATGACCAAGGGGAATGTCATTGGGTTTATGCCCCCTGTGCTGGTCGTGTCCATGTGCTGTGAATTCAGTGAACTGGGGGAGGCCTGCCTGCTGGCTCACAGCAGCAATTTCTCTTTTGACATTCTATGTACAGTTGACCCTCGAATAGTGCAGGGATTGGGGCACTGACCGCTCCCCCCACCCCAGTTAGAAATCTGTGTATAACTTTTGACTCCTCTAGAACTTAACTGCTCATAGGTATTGATGGGAAGACTCACTGATAACGTAAGCAGTGGATTCACACATTTTTTGTATGTTATATGTTACACTGTACCTGTACAATAAAGTAGGCAAGAGAGAAGAGAATGTTATTAACAAAAATCATAAAAAAGAAAAATGTGTTGACCATTCATTAAGTGGAAATATATCATCATCAAGGCCTTTGTCCTCATCATCTTCGCCTTGAGTAGGTAAGGAAGAGGCGGGGTTGGTCTTTCTGCCTCCAGAATGGCAGAAGCAGAAGAAAAGCCACATGTAAGTGTGCCTGTGCAGCTCAAACCCATGTTGTTCAAGGGTCAGACTATTCAAAGGGTTGTGATGGTGAATTTTATGGCTCAACATGGTTGGGCTATGGTGCCCAGATATTTGGTCCAACATTATTCTGATGCTAGCATTTAAATTAGTGAGCTCTGAGGTTCACCTGCAAAATGTGGGTCGGCCTCAGTCTCAGTGGAAGGTCTTAATAGATAAAAGTCTGACCTGCCCTGAGCAAGAAGGAATTCTACCAGCAGATGTCCTTGGACTCAAAGGGCAGGCCTTCCCTGACCCTCCAGCCTACCTATCGGATTGCAGACTTTCTAACTTCCACAGTTGTATAAGACAGTTTCTTAAAATAGACCTCTCTGTACACCCTGGCTAAGTCAGGCGTCATGCTTACAAACACGTAAATGCCTTTAAAAGGAACACTATGGTACATGTGTTTACTACTGTAGCACTCAACCCTTACTGAGAATAAGGGTGAGAGCCATCTGGTAATGAGGACAGAGATGTAATGTCCTCCTGCATGGAGGGGACATCTGCCTTTGAGTCAGGGGTAGAGACTGCTCAGAAGAGAGGGGTGGGGAGGCTGTAGATTAGCTGTGGTTTACTCAGCCTTCTTCCTCTATTTTATCTTCAGGGGGAACACACATCTGTTTTTACCATGAAGGAACTTTAAAAAGTTCATGGAGGGCAGCACCTGTGGCTCAAAGGAGTAGGGCGCTGGCCCCATATACCGGAGGTGGTGGGTTCAAACCCTGCCTCGGCCAAAAAAAAAAAAAAACTTCAAAGAAGTTCATGGAAAAAAGAAAACCAAAAAAAAAAAGAAAAGAAAATAGTGACTAACTTTCATGTAAATTGGATTCAATTTTGACCAAAGTACATTACTTAAATATTAATTTCTTAATTCAATTTGTCAATATTTTGTTTAGGATATTGCGTCCTCATCTATAAGTGAAACATGTTTGTAATTTCTCTTTATAACAATATATTTTCTAAAATTTCAATATCAGGTGTATCCAGATCAAGTAGAATGATATTGAAATACTTCTTTTTTTATTGTTTATAAGATTTCTGGAATTTCTTGTTTTGTAAAATCATTGTGATCTATGAATTTATGACAGTTTGAACTTTGTTATTTAATTTAATTCATTGCTTAATTACTGTTTTCCTATGAATGATTATACAGTGGTTAATATGTTAGCATAGCAGTATTCCCAGATAGATTTTTGTTTGTTGGGAGGTTGGGCTTTGGGGGGGCAGAGTTAATACTTTGCATGAAATATCTTATTTTATAATAGTGAAATTGCTTTCTCTTTTGTCTTGTGATTTTTTTTGAGGTGAAATTTAATTGTGTGAGTAGTACTATTATACCTATCTTGAGTGTCTTGCTTGTACTGTATCACATCATACCTTTGTTTAATTCTTAATAAATTGTTCACTTGTTAAAAAAAAAAAAATATATATATATATATATATACTGGAGCCTCCATAGCTGACTCCCTCCCTACACTGACCACCTCCTTGTGTTGACCTAATTCTCATAGCCCAGATATACACACATGTCCGTGTCAGTAGAACAGGCCTCATTCCTAATGCTGACCCCTCTGATGTTGACCAGTTTGTGATAGTCCCCTAGGTGCTCAGCTTACAGAGGTTCTGTTGTAGTATACGTCTTATGGTCAGGAGATAGGGATGCAACGTATCCACCTGTTACTTACCAGTCGTGTGACCCCTGGTAAACCACATAGCCGCCCCTCATTTTCTGTTTCCTCACCTGGAAAATGGTGACAGAAGAATGTAGCCTCTAACTCATTGGATTTTTATAGGAATCGTTTCAGGCTACGAATAGGAAAACCAAGCTATAAATGATGAAGTGGGCTGTAAGTACATGGTTTGATTATTGGTCCCACAGATTGGTCTTGTTGGCACATAAACACCGGTACTCGGTTATCTAACATCACAACAACTAGACAGCCCTGGCTCTGGTCAAGTGGGCATCTGCTCATTTTACTCCATGATGGAAAAAAATGAATAAATAAAGCATAAATGATTAATTTAGACTTCCTTCCATGCCTCCCGTTAACAGCTCAAAGCCTCCACCACACAGCAGGCTCAGTGATGAACTGGTGTGGTAGAACCTTCAAGACGGCGGCTAACCCTTCTCCAAGTACAACCAGCTGTGAAAACAAATTTAACTCCACCAACACTGCAAAACAGCAAAGCTTTTTCATAGGGTAGAGATATAATGTTCACCTCATTCGGAGGAGTCCAAGCCCAATAACAGTGGCTTCTGAGGGTAAGGATATTAAGTATAATAGACAGATTATCTGCTGGTTTACTAAAGGTGAAGGAAGAGACATTTGTCATAGTTTTGCTAGAAAATGAGACTTTATCAAAGGGAGGGAGGGTGAAAGGTCACCAGTTCCATTGGTGGCGATTATTATCTTTACATAGCTAGAGTGGCAAAAGAAGTGATCCCAAACAGAGCAAAACAAAACAGACCTCACCGAAGCACTTCAAGATGAGCCCAAAGAAGCCATCACACCAGACCCATTGGCTTCACCTTCATTTATCATCTCAGGTCCTGTTGACAAGAGTAGATTGGGTCCTCCATCTATCCGCTCCATGGCAAGGTTTATCACAGCAAAGTGCATGGTTACATTGGGGTGGTTATTGTTTAGGAATTAACCATTATAATAACAATAATGTTATCAGTTCTGAACTGTGTACCCCTCACCCTTCTTGAACACCTGATTCTAGACTTTCCTAGTGGTTCTTTTACAACTGTCATTTATAGGTAACTGATAACAATTGACAACAAATTCTTGTCTGCAGACATGCAAATTCCACTTCGTGTTTAGAGGCTGCCAAAAAAAAAAAAAAAAAAAAACAGCATAAGTCTATTTTCTCAGTTTTGGAAGCCGGGAAGCCCAAGACCAAGGCACCATCACATTTAGTGTCTGGTGAAGGTTCGTTTCCTGGCTTATGCATAGCCATGTCTTCACGTAGGGGTGAACAAGCTCCCTCATTTATATTTTGAGGGCACTAATCCCACTCGTGAGGGTGTGATCCTCACAACCTAACCACCTCCCAAACATCTCCTACTATCATTACCTGGGATGAAGATCTCACCATGTGAACTATGAGGTCACACACATACCCAGACCATAGCAGAGACTCGATAGACTTCCTTCACCCACTTGCAAAAAGGGTTTCACCTTCATTTGCACATTCACTCCAATATTCCTAATCTGTTAATGTGACCTATTGTTCGTATTCTTTTTTGCACTTTGGACACTGTCTCAGGTAAATCTCTAACCCTGTGATCCTCAGCTTCCTCATCCCAACACGGTGAAACTCAGGTGAAGGAAGGTCTTGAGTGTTGATAGAGCTATTTTAGTTACCACCAAATGAACTTCAATATTTCTTTCTTTTCTTCTTTTTTAAATGAAAGTAGGTGTATGTGTTTGCTAGGGCTAGTGCCAGAAAGCACCACGGGTAGGGTAGCATAAACAACAGGAATTTATTTTTCCGTGGTTTTGGAGTGTAGAAGTCTAAGATCAAGGTGACAGAAGGTAGGTTCCTTCTGAGCTCCCAAGAGGAGGGTCAGTTCTATGCCTCTCTCCTTGGTTTTCAGAGGGCCGTCTACCCCCTGAGGCTGTGCATGGCCTCCCTCTGTGTGTGTCTGTGGCCCAATTTTCTCTTCTTATAAATAAATCAGTCTTGTTGGGTTTAGGCCCACGCTTAAGACCTAATCTTAATTTAATCATTTATTGTGAATGCTTATCTTCAAATACAGTTTTATTGTCAGGTACTGGGGGTTAAGACTCAAACATACGAACTTTTGAGGAGACACAATTTGACACATACCAGCAGGAATAAATAAAATTGGGTTTCCCACTTTTTTTTAGAATACACATAATTTGGGGGACTGTGTAAACCACAGAGCTGGAAGACACAGGTCCACCCAATTGTCTGCCAGGAGAGGTTAAAGGGTTTTGTTGCTGCGATGACTCACAATCCAACACCCTTGTACTGTGACAAGGCCCTCCTGACTGCGTCTTCCAGCTCCTACCCCCAGCCTGCTGATTTTACTATGCCACAAACAGTCCCCTGAAGGTAACAACTTTCTATTCAAGGAGTGTCAGATTTAGCAAATCAAAATACAGGACACCGGTTCTATTTGAATTGTGTATAAACAATGATATATTTTAGTGTGCGTCTAATGCAATATTTGAGACGTTCTTATGCTACAAAAATTTATTTGTTGTTAACCTAATATCTAAATTAACTGAGTGCCGTGTGTTTCATCTGCCAATCCTACCCCAATCTCTTACGAATGTACCTATGCATGCTCTATTTAGAATTTTGTCACCTGCATGTACTTTATATGGAGACACACCCGTCACTCCTTGTTACACACTGAACGTTTATCTCAGTCTGGATTCCCATGTTCAAGCCTTAATTATCATGATGGCTGTATTTAGAGATGGGGGTCTGTAAGTTTGTGAGGGTAAATGACAGAGTTCCAATACAGCAAGTTTAGCGTCTCTGTAAAAATTGATAGCAGAGGGCATGTTCTGTCCCTCTGTGACAAAATCACATGTGTATCCAGTGAGCCAGCAGCTGCCTCGGAGCCGAGGGAAGAGCCCCCAGGATGCTCTCCTTACTGGCACCTCCATCTTGGACTTCTAGCCTCCAGAACTGTGAAAAATAAATTGCTGTTGTTCAAGCCACACGCCTATCCTATTCTGTTATAGTGACTAAACCAGAGTATTCTATCCCTTAAAGCTGCAGTGCAGGAATGAGGAGGTGGTCGTTGCTTGTTGAATGAATAACAAATGTGGTCATTTTGGATCGGACTGAGTGCAGCAGTTACTGACCTTCTCTTCTTCGCATGAATCTGTCTGACCTGTCTCTCCTGGAACCTGTATAACACATCACCCCCTTCCTGTTCTCTGCTCACTTGCGTCCCTTCCACCAGGGACTGGGCGGGGAGGGATGTCTGTCTCCCATTCATTGCCCTGCCCCTAACACTGGCCAAAATCTTCCCCACACTAAACCCTTGCAATTTCCAATGGCCAGGGGGAAAAATGGACAGGTAATGAAACAAGATATTAATCAAAGCACTTGGGACTTTGGTGGCTCTTAGGCAACAGGAATCAGTTTCCAGATATGTCCTTTGAACCCCCCAACTTAAACCTTCTCTCACCACCCAGTTTGGAGACAATCCACGGTGTGAGCACACATGTCCAGGCACTGTTGGGATGAGAGCAAGTGTTTCCCGCTGAAGCCAGTCTCAGCAGCCCTTGGAGGGCCCTCGGTGACCCCTAGGGCCGGCGCAAGAGTGGGCCAGCAGCCAGATGGCTTCCCATTTCCACATTCCTTTCACTTGTTTTTTCACTGGGACAGATACCCAAGAGCATCCCAAATCCACAAGGGAGATGAGATCGCAGGAAGACCCCGGTTAGTTTTGCAAAGCAGTAGATGCAAACTCTTGAGTTGGACAAAGAAGAAAGATGACTTAAAACATCTGCCAAAGATTTTTAAGCTATCAGCAAGAATATAAGAAAAAATATACAAATGGGTATTGTTTTTCCCCCCAATATTCGGTTCCACCTGGGGACAAAGTGCCACACATACCCACGCTGAGGACTAACGCAGGTCAGGGGTCACAGCACTGTGGCCACATAAACAGATTATCCTGTTTCCTTTATGTTGCAGCCGCCTCCTCAGAGGAAGACCATGAATCACATTGTTCTTCTCTCTTCCATTTGATCCGACACCATGTAAACAAGCAATGTTGAATGGGAAAGAAAACATCTCGTGTGAACGATCCCAATACGGTCAGAACTGCCTGCCTCCTACGTGCTCTGAGCAATCTGCTTACTCGGTAACTCGGTCTTATCTAGAAAGAAACAGTCTTGGGTGTGAACATGTTCAGGTAAATGATAAATAAGAGACGGTTATTCAACACCAATTATGTGACAGGTATTGTGGCTTATTCTTCCCTACATATGATCTCATTTTGTGTAAACAGCCAGCCTGCCTGGAAGTGATAACAGTGCTACTTTTCACAAAGTATAGATGAGAAAATGTGCTCAGAACCATCTAATGAGGGAGAAAGTCAGCATTCAAACCCGTTTCTCTGACTAATGAATTGAATAATTCAGCAAGCATTTATTTGTAATCAGAAATGCAAAGACCTATTGAATAAAACATGAATGAGTTATCTAATTTTACCTATTTTTAAACAAATGAAACCAAGATACAAAGATTTTAAAGAATTTACCAGTGTTTATGAGTCTTGTAAAGGATGGGATCCTCTTTTCTCTCTTGGGAGACAATCGAAGGATGAACACAGGGTATTTTTAAGATTTAAGATAGTATTATAATGTTTGGATATCAGCAAGAAATTACCATGAGTCAACATTCAGAGAAAACATTTTTTTGAAGTATTTGTAAATGGCTCTCTTCCGAAATCACAGACCATGTTGATGTCACCAGTCAGTTCATTGACTAATAGGTAGAAATCGAGATGAAAGGATTGAGGAAGACTCTGCTGAACATGAGCAACTAACATGAGTGAAACATTTGGCTCACGTTACAGAGTGGTGATAAAATCGGCAAAATTTCAATAAAATGGCACCTCTTAAATAAATGTGAAATCTTTCTTCAACACGTTGCATATAGAAGTTTTCAAGGTAGAAAGAAATATAGCCCAGAGGTTAAGACTCTGAGTTCCAGAGTCAGCGTTCCTGTCTTTATATCTGAACTCTACCCCATACTAGATATAGACTTCAGGAAACTCATTCATCTCCCCAGCCTCCAGATAGTGGGATGGTAATCACGGCCACTTCATTTACTGTTATGAAGATTTGATGAGCTAATTCACTCGAAGCCCAGGAAAAGTGTCTGATGTAGACATGAATAAATAGAGGGAATGAAATTACCAAATGAAAAACTAACTTTAAAAATTATGTATTTTGTAGTATGATGCAAAATAGTCTTATTTCATTGCAATTGTGGTTAATAACTTCTGATGTTGAAACTAGGATCATATCACCATGACTTTTAGGAATGCATTCTTCCTATTAATGATCCAAGATTTACTTTGGCTGCAATGTCATTATAAAGTAATCAGTAAATCAAGAATAAGCCAATCGTGTACACATTAATTATAGTGTTCCCAGTTAGCATCACAATATTTGTAGGGAGAGATGGGCTAATATCAGAAGCAGTGGAGCGAAGGCTCCATGATGGGAAAAGCATTGAATGAAGAATAATCATAAGTTCAGTCATAGCTTCCCTAAGTCACATTGCCTCTCTGAGACGTACATTTCTTCGCTGTTTGAAACAAGAGCTTGGGATAAATTATGTCTATGGTCATTCCCATCTCTCAAATGGAAGTTATTACCATTACCACTTTAGTGTTGCCTTGGTAATACCATACAAGTAATAGTCACAATTATTATTATAAATAACTTGAGATCTTCTCCTTCCTGAATCATTGCTTCAGTCATTAAGCCCAATTACCTCATTATCTAAATTCACATGAATTATAACCCTGGAAGGCTTGCATATTCAGGAATGGCTGTAAAGAAACCAACGTGTCACTTCCTGCATTCATAAAATAATCAAAAGTACTGAGGCCATATGTTGAAAGGTCCAAGGTTCGCTACCTCCTTTGCCAGTCTCTCCTCTGACTTCCATCTTTCTCCCACATTTTGGGAGTATTTATTTATTTTACATTTAGATGAGGTCTCGCAGTCCCCAAAGGGGACGTGGAAAGATTCAGTTCTGAAGAGGGACTTTGGAGAAAACCATATTTCATGTCCATTGGCGTTTGGGAGGCCGTCGGACTATCTGCTGGGAAGTTTCTCGCAGAGTATAAACAGAGAGTTAGAGGGTGGCCCAGCGCCTGACTTCCCCCCCAGCTTGGGTGCGCCGTGTAGCTCTCAGCACCTCCAGCTCACCATCTGCAGGATAGATCATCGGGACGTAACAGACCATTTATTCTGATGACCTTGTTTTACTGATGTAGAAATTGAGGCCCTGAAAGGAAGCCATGATCCCAAGGTCACAGAATGAGTTGGAGTTCCCGATCAGAAACCACATTCTTAGCCATCCTTTTCCCTTTTGTAAGTCAAGCATGAGCTGGTGACAAGAAAGAATTCTGATGATTGTAAGCAACCGTGCACAATTCAATTACTTTGTGGCGCTGCAGCCATACCATGAATTTAGTTTGCCGAAGTGGTGTCCATTTCAAGCAGACCTTAGTTGAATCCTCGTTTTTTATTCAATAACTGTGTGTTTCTTTATGTGCTACCTGCTGTTTCCTTCTTGTAAAATAAAGATGATAATGTGGACTTCGTGGAAGTTTTACTACATTAAAACGTAACATGATAGCACACGCCACAGAGTGGAGCACAGTTTTCTGAAGGCAAAGCGAACATTCTAATTTTTTTTCCTCTTCTAATGACCTCTTTGAGGCAGTGATTATCAGACTTTAGTCCTAAAGAGTTGGTCATTTTTCAAAGAACACACAGAGATAGTTCATGGAAATGCTGCCATTTAGATATTACTTTAGTCACGTTGTGGAGGATTTCTGCTAAAACTATCTTTCCAAGGAATGATCAGGGAATCAACAAATAACTCCTGGGAGACTTGTAGTTACCAGGAGTAGACGGGACACACACACACACCCACAAACACACATCACAAGCTCACGCTCACAGCTATCCCCTTGTCTTGACACTCCTCTAACAGGAACCCCCTACACAGGGCAGGGAAATGATTTTTAGAAGCAAGCATCTTCAAGTTCAAGGAGGAGAGATAAAACCGCAATTCTGTGGGCTGGAAAGCCGATGTTTGGTTTGCAGTAACTAATGTAGCAGACCCACAAACAGACCCTTAAGCTGCCAGTGAGGAAAGCTGAGAAGCAAGTGGGTTTATACCATGTAATCCCCAAAGTCTCAGAAATGGGCCCCATCACGTAATTCTGGGTGTGGGAGAGAAGGGCAGCAAAGAGCAGGAAAATCGGCTACAACATGTTCGGAAGTGACCAGGTCCCCGATGGCTCCCCTGCCCACAGAGCACCCCCCCAAATCCCCTATAGCTCCCCTGCCCAGAAAGCACCCTCCACCCAGAGAAGGGGGCTTATTTCTCAGAGCAGGTGAAATCAGGGATTTCTGACAGATGTCTGGCAGGCATAGTGAGAGAGAAGGTCTGCACATCACAGTGACAGGAAAAAGACTAATCATTGACTCTCTGGGCAACATTTTACAGGACAGTAAATATAATCCCAATGTACGGATCATCTGTATTAGTAACAGCATAATACTCAACATCGAGCTAAACAAAATTGGGAGCTAAGATCTGGGGGGACGGAACAACAGGAAACATGGAAGGCTGAGAGATAAAGAGAAGAAAAGTGGGGGTGGTGGATAAAAGAATAAAATCTCATCTTCTGTATTGAGAGGTCAATACACAACGTCAAAAGCAGAAAAATACAGAAGGATGCTCACGTCATTTGAAAAAACAGAGGCAAATAGCAAAGCATTCGCTCAGAACAATTGTAACAGTTGTCTCTAGAAAATAGGCAAAGCAGATCTGAGGCTCTTCTTGACAACGCTTGTTGAAAATTAAGTGAAAGACTAGTATTCTCCAAGCTTCCTCTTTAAGACTTTTGCCATATCTATCAACTATCATATTAAACACTTTTTTGAATTGCCTCATTTTTTCCTACTTTAATCATGAATGACATCCATTGCAATCATGAAGTTTCCACGATTTCTGGATTTCTTCTCATACACTTTTAAAACTCAATAGTAAAATTAAGAAGTGCTCGTCAACGCCCCCCACGAATCATCTTCCCTTAGCTGTTTACCTGCTCCCCTCCCCACTCTGAAAGCATTTTTCTGAACTGCATCACCTGTGAAAGGCAAGTTTTCGCTCCCAACTTGCCACTAGAGGGAAATGTTGGTCTTTTTACTAAGCGTCCCCAGTTTATCAGGGGACAGGTTCTCCACGCAGTCAGTAGGGATTATAAGGCCATGTTCCGGCCTTTTTCCCTTCCTGGAGTGTGGAACTGCAAAGCTGAAGGAGCCCTGGAGTCTGTCTGGGTCAGTTTCCTCTGACCTCTGCCCTTCTCCACTTAAAGAACCAGAACCAGGGATGAAGAGTATCCACAGCGAGCAGAGAAGCCAAGCGCTAAAGCAAAGCTCCCTTGTCACCTGAGCTGGCCAAATCAGGAGGGAAATGAGGGGAAATCAGAAGAGCAGGTTTTCCGTTCCAGATTCTTGAGCTGGGTGTGCAAATAAGAGCCAGTGCTGACTGAATGATCTCCGTGTGTCGGGCTTCCGATGTCTCCATTCTCTTACCCCCATCAGAGACCCATGAGGTAGGAGAAGTTGTGCCCATTGTACAGATGAGGAAACTAAGGCAGAACAAGGGTAAGTCAGATGCCCCAAATCTCACAGGAAGTGCTCACAGAGCAGGGACTCAGAACCAGACCCGGCAGCTCTGGGGCCCATGCTAACCATTGTGCTCCCTGCAAATATGGGGAAAGCCACCTCTCTTTCCTGGGGACGTGCCCTCACCTCATTCTTTGGTCAGGAGAGGTGATTAGTCCCACTGACCACAGAGATCCTTCACGATTTATCAGCCTTCTAAGCAGAGATTCTGAAGGGACCAATCCCTTTCTGTCCCCAGATCTCTCCACCACGGTGCTTGGCCCAGTGGACGGACTGGCTGGCCGAAAGTTAGATGGGTGAATAAATGCGGTTCTAACTACTGCACAAACAAATCAGTTGCGGAGACAACATACTTATGTCCTGTCTTATATTTCACACGATTTAGGAAAATGCCACAAAAGCGACCATTGTCCACTTGGTCTCTCTGAACGCTCTGGAGTCACTCCAGCCAAATGCCTAATTCTTCCTGATTTCCTCTCCTATTTTGTAATGTGATTTTCAGTCCATAAAACACAATCGTGTCACCGCGTACCTGGGCAGGCTCCACAGCCCACTGCCTTGTGTCACTTCGTGAGCTGACGCGTCACTGCTGTGCAGAGCACCTGGAGTCTGTGTCATTTATTGCTTCAGGCCCAGCCAAGATTTCATCCCCTCTGTTCATTCCCCAGAAAACTGGGGCTCAGCGAGCGGGGGGCGGGGGGTCCTGTTTCAGGATGGTAACCGTGTTCTAACGGGAGGATTTACTAACGGAGCTACTGGGAAAACTTCCTCCCCAAGAAAGGATTTCCTCTTTGCACAGTGGGGAATTGTGCTCTACAAAGAATACTTAGAGATTTTCAACCTCCCTTCTGGAAGGTTCGAAGTTATTCAACACAAATCTAGAAGTTTAGGGGCTTAAAATGCCCATCACTTGCCCCTGCCAGTAATATTTTACATATTTTTTAACATGACTTTATTTTGGAATACACTTTCATGAATTTTAGCATGTGCATAGATTCTGGTAACTACATTCAAGATACAGGACAGTTCTAATGCACCTCCCAAATGACATTTCCTTGCAGTCACACCTTGTCCTTATCCCTTACCCCTGTGAGCACTGATGGGTTCCTTATCAGGGCAGTGCCGGCCTTTTGAGACTATGGGATATTAGCAAACGTACTCACGGAGTGTATGTAATTTGGGACTGTCTTCTTTTACTCACCATAGGGTTCATCCAAGTTGTTTGGTCTGCAATAGTCCATTTGCTGTTTTTTAAATGACAAATAACCATTGTATGGATACACCATTGTTTGCGTATTCACTCTCCTGCTGAAAGTCATTGAGTTGTTTTCAGTTTGGGGCAATTTCAAGTAAGGCTGCGATAAACATTTCTATGCTTTTTTTTTTTTTTTTTTGTAGAGACAGAGTCTCACTTTGTCACCCTCAGTAGAGTGCTGTGGCATTACAGCTCACAGCAACCTCCACTCCTGAGATTAGGTGATTCTCTTACCTCAGGCTCCTGAGTAGCTGGGACTACCGGTGCCTGCCACAACGCCCGGCTATTTTTTTTGTTGCAGTTTGGCCGGGGCTGGGCTTGAACCCACCACCCTTGGTATATGGGGCCGGTGCCCTACTCACTGAGCCGCAGGTGCCGCCCTGTATGCAACGTTTTGTGTGAACAGAAAGTTTTCACAATTTTTGGCATAAACACCTACAAGTAGGATTCCTGAGTCATGCAGCTGTATGTTAGGACAAACTGCCGACGTAGTTCCAGAGGGTCGCGCCGTCTGCCCCTGCCCCCAGAATGTTCCAGAGTTCCAGTTGCACGGTGTCTTCAGCACAGCACGCATTGTCAGCACTTTTTTTTTACTTTAGGCATTCTTTTTTTTCTTTTCAGGTTAGCATGAGGGAACATACGATTAGCTTGCATATTTTGCGTTAGTTAAGGTGAGCCTGAGCTAAGGTGTTTTCCTTCCTTTTACACTCTCATAATGTTCTCGAATCTAGCCTGACTACTTGAGAATGGTCCTCCCACCAGCTGCAACTTCTTTGCAGCACACTCTTCATTTCATCTGTGTATCTCCCAAGTCTAGAAGGAAGTGGATGCTTCATAAATGAGAAAAGAATAAAAATGCATTGAGTGCCCACTTCATAAATATTGTTCTTGTTTACTCTGATCAAGGTTAAAAGAACATAATTATATTAGACATGTTGTGTGAGTGACTGTCCCTCACATTTCCTGTCCTTGCTAAAGGTGAAATACCCACCCACGCCCTCAGCTGTCACAGCCAATTGGATCCCGGTGGGCATTCGCTCAAGTATAGCTTATCCAAAGACTAACAGACATCCTATGGTTAGCCAGAAAAATATGAGCTAAGCCAATTATCACAAGCTTTTAGGAATTCTGGAATTAGGAAACTAAGGTGAGGTAGCCAGCTTCAGCTCATCCTTTCAGGGTAGGGGCGCCTCGGGCACTGTGCACCAGCCTGTAGTCCCAGAGCTACAGGCTGTTAGGATCCAGATGTGACATTCATTTGAGACCAGAAATTTGAGGCCAGCCTGGGCACCACAGCAAGACCCCACCTCTAAATACATTAAAAACAAAGTAGAAGAGTCTCAGAACTCAGGTCCTGATTTGCCTTCTTTGCCACACATTCTCCCTCTTCTAAGGGGACCTCAGCCAGTCATGAAGATTTATATGCCATCCACAGGTCTCCAGAGACACCTCCCACTTAATGTCAGCATAAAATGCTAATGGAGAGGCTATTGCCTATTACATTAAATAGAAAAAAGTGTAATGTGTTGGGTGTTAAACTCTCAACTAACTTTTTAAAATACACTAAAACAATATAAAATCATATTTAAGTAATAAATGAGTATGCTAAGGCAGTAAGTGCTTAAAACATTACCTCCGGTCAGTAAGCCATTGACAGGCTCTGCTTTGTCTATAACAGTCTGACTTCTCTACTGTCTAAGTGACAGTCCCCTGTGTTAGCACTTGGGAGATTTCAAAACACTTATCTGAGTGTATGCACAGGCCACCCAAAGCTTTCCTTATACTTGACTGTTATATACAACTCCTGTGCTCTCTCCCTCACTCTCCCCTCTCTCTTCACACTCACGTATACATACCGATGTATGTACACACACACACACACACACACACACACACACACCCCTGCTTCTCTTCCAGATACCTCCACTTAGCCAACCTTAACCATCCACCAAGTTATTCAAAACAAAAATGCAGGCGTAATCCTTGACCTCTCTTTTCCATTACTGACAGTATCTAATCTATCAGCAAATCCCATCAATTGTGTTTGCAAAACACATCTCATGTTACGTTCCTTCCCCACCTCTCCTAGAGTATCAGCATTCCACGTGTTTTAAACCATGATTATCACTAGGCAGTGTTACTGACAAAGCCTCCAAACTGAGCACTTATGGCGACTCATACCCCTCTGTCACTGTTTCTATGGATCAGAGAATTTACTCTACTTACACATTCCAAAGGCTTTCCATTCTTCATAGGATAAGTTGCAAAGTCCATAAGCAGAATTAGTGCCCAAGTCTGTCCTGAGCTGATGGAGACATTTCCTCAGGGGAGGCAGTGTTCACAAGGTGATTTTAAGAATGATCTGTGTGGGTGGCGCCTGTGGCTCAGTGGGTAGGGCACCAGCCCCATATACTGAGGGTGGCAGGTTCAAACCCGGCCCTGGCCAAACTGCAACAAAAAAATAGCGGGGCATTGTGGTAGGTACCTGTAGTCCCAGCTACTCAGGAGGCTGAGGCAAGAGGATCGCCTAAGCCCAAGAGCTGGAGGTTGCTGTGATCTATGACGCCACGGCACTCTACCGAGGGTGACAAAGTGAGATTCTGTCTCTTAAAAAAAAAAAAAAGATCTGTCTGTTGGACGGAAAGGAAAGGCTTTCTTACCAGAATTAACATGCTCCAGTATCTAAAATTGTACAGTATTCCTGGAGAGTAAATTTCAGGTGGTGGAGGGAAGAGATAACGCTTTTGGAGAATGAATGACTTCAAACTCAAAGTCAGAAAATTGGCTAGAAGTCTACTGCAATGTTTCAAGCAAAAAACAAATATACCCAATTAAGGGAAGATAGAAGAAAGTCCAGAAGAAAGAAAGTATGAAACTCAGTAACTGAACATGACAGATTGCGATTAACCATCAGCCTTCTTTACTGACATCGAGTTTTACTTTATCTTTAAAAACTTGGTGTTTGTACATAGAAGGAATTCAATGCATAAGACTGAGTTAAGAGCAATTAATAAATTCAATATAAGATGTAAATACCTCTTCATAGTCATATGTATGGCATTGTGATTTTCTGTTTTCTGGGGGGTTTTGTTGTGAACTGTAGCTACACATCAGTTAATGTTAAATATCTTGCCATTTGGCGAGGGTGTTGATGGAGGTAAAGTCCATATAAAGGTCTACAGTGCCAGGTTCAGAATTCTCAGGGACTAGAGGACAAAGGAAGAATAAGCAGCTAGCCATCTTTCCGTGTAATGCCATAATTAAGTGTTTCAACACACATATATAATGTTTTAATTGCAGGGTTTTTTTTTTTTTTGGCCATGACTGGGTTCGAACCCACCACCCTCGGTATATGGGCCGGTGCCCTACTGAGCCACAGGCACTGCCCCAATACACATATTTTAAATTAGTATGAATTAGTGTGGAAACCAGAAGTCAGTATTTGTTGACATAGGTATTTCCATGTCTAAGAAGAAGGTATATATTCAGTAAATATATTTGACAACATGCTTGATGTCACCCCACTTGCCCACTTGTGTAACCAAACACACAGGGACTATCCGGAAAGGTGCCTAAGAGGCTGATCCCGATGACTGGATCTGGTTAGTGAAGGTTCTGAGAGTGAAGTGACCAGCACTAGAAGAGGCTCCAGTGGCAGTGGGGGTCTCCCACACAGCTTGGGGCCAGTATTTCTAGACGACGTGACACTGACATTGGCTGTTTCCAGTGTCAACATGGCACAAGCTTCTCCCGGATCCTCTGCAGATCCATGATGTAGTTGCCATCACTTCGCCTTTTGGAGGTGAACTATTCCACTTAGATGTCAAGGTTAGTGTCACCTAGGTGGGTTCTCACTGCATGGAATTGGAGAACCTCCTCCTCCTTCCTCTGTAGGACATCAAGGGTTCTGCATATTGTGGAAGTTTTGCTTTCAGGTACAGTGAAATCCAGAACAACACTGTGCGGGTCCCTCTCTGGGTAGAGGGAAGAGGTGTCTTACCTCCATCCTTTCCCATCCTTTCCTGAGATCTGTCACCTCATTTCTGAGTTCTTCTCATTTTTAGCCCATGTTCTGATGGTAGGCTACAAGTTTATTCTGTTTTGGGGGGTCTGTATTTCTAACATATTCACCACTATAGGGATGTTATTCTACTCTGCATTAATTTTATTATAATAACCAAGTATAGGTTTTGGCCTCAGTACTTTCCTGATGCACATTTTTTTTCAATTTTTATTAAATCATAATTGTGTACATTGGTGCAATCATGGGACGCAAGGTTCTGACTTCATATACAATCTGAAATATTTTCATTGAACTATTTAACATAGCCTTCATGGCCTTTTAGTCACTATATGAAGACATTTATATTCTACATTTAGTAATTTTCACTTGTACCCTTGTAAGATGCACCGTAAGTGTGATCCCACCCCACCAATCACCCTCCCTTGGCCCTTTCCCCATTTCTTGTGCTATAACTGGGTTTTAGCCTTCATTTGAAAGCTATAGATTAGCTTCATAGTAGGGCTGAGTACCTTGGATACTTTTTCTTCCATTCTTGAGATACTTTGCTAAGAAGAATATGTTCCAGTTCCATCCATGTAAACACGAAAGAGGTAAAGTCTCCATCTTTCTTTAAGGCTGCATAGTATTCCATGGTATACATGTACCAAATTTATTAATCCATTCATGGGTCAATGGGCACTTGGACTTCTTCCACGACTTAGCAATTATGAATTAGGCTGCAATAAACATTCTGGTGCAGATATCTTTATTGTAATGTGATTTTTGGTCTTCTGGATATATACCTAGTAAAGGAATTATAGGATCAAATGGCAGATCTATTTTTAGATCTCTAAGT